>SJYC01057827.1:0-27155 GCA_006408675.1 Madoqua kirkii
AGTCAAAGGCTTTGGCATAGTCAATAAAGCAGAAATAGAAGGTTTCCTGGAACTCTCTTGCTTTTTCCATGATCCAGTGGATGTTGGCAATTTGATGCCTGGTTCCTCTGGCTTTTCTAAACTCAACTTGAACATCTGGAAGTTCACAGTTCACATATTGCTGAAGCCTGGCTTGGAGAATTTTGAGCATTACTTTACTAGTGTGTGAGATAAGTGCAATTGTGTGGTAGTTTGAGCATTCCTTGGCATTGCTCTTCTTTGAGATTGGAATGAAAACTGACCTTTTCCAGTCCTGTGGCCACTGCTGAGTTTTCTAAATTTGCTGGCATATTGAGTGCAGCACTTTCACAGCATCATTTTTCAGAATTTGATAACTCAGCTGGAATTTCATCACCTCCACTATCTTTGTTCATAGTGATGCTTTCTAAGGCCCAGTTGACTTCGCATTGCAGGATGTCTATGATTACTGAATCATTTATTAAAGTGGAACCATTTTATCAGCTTCCCTGGTGGCTCAGCTGGTAAAGAAACTGCCTGCAGTGCAGGAGACCTTGTACGATCCCTGGGCTGGGAAGATCCGCTGGAGAAGAGGAAGGCTGCACACTCCAGTATTCTGGCCTGGAGAATTCCGTGGACTCTGTAGTCCATGGGGTCACAAAGAGTTGGACACAACTGAGGGACTTTCACTTTCACTTTCAGCCATTTTAGAGAGACTCCACTTCATAAACCACTTGGTAACCTTGAGGTAAAGTCAAACAAGTCAGGCAAAGCAAACGTGGGCACTGTCTCAATACTGCCCACTTGTCAAGTTAAATGCATTTATTTATTTATTATGAACTCACTAATTTAAGCCTATGTGATGTTTTCCAATGCACGGCAGTTAATATCTTCTCTCACCTCAAATATGTTTCCTGAGTAGGTCTCCTGTGACCCAGGTTGCCTTTGATAGCTTGCCTGCCATCAGGTGTGAAGAGATAACATTGTTAACATTTTCTGCCCCAGACCAGAAAATCAGCAGTTTCCCCAGTGGCCTCTGGTTCCTCTCCAGAGGGAAGGAGATTCAGACAGAGCTCGTCTCAACCACTGCCCTATACCATCTCTCTGATCCCCAAACACTAGAGCTGAACAAGAACTTAAGAAACGATAGAACAACACCACTGTGTACATTCAAAACTGTGCAAAAGATAATATTCTGTATTTCTTAAGTATGATCATGTATCATAGTTAATAGGAAACCTAGCTAACGTGAAACATCTGAGTGTCAACTGAAGGGAAGGAAGGGATGGGATCTGAGAGGAAATGGATTATTTAAGGGAAAAAAAAAGGAAAAGAGAAATAAAAGAATTGTTTCATGTTTTATGAACTGAGATATTGATGAATTTAACTTCTGTCACCTGAAAGTCAATAAGTTAATAGGAAAAAAATTTCAAAAGCAAAGAAATACAGGCTAATCCAATCAGAAAGCTGGTGTGTGGCTGGTGGGGGGAGACGGGAAAGGATCGCTAATGGGTGCGGGGTCCCTTTATGGGGTAATAAAGATGCCCTGGAATTAGACTGTACGGATATGCACTTACTCGTGAAGATACTGAAAACCACTGAACTGTACATTTTATAAGGGTAGACTTTATGGCATGTAAATTATATCTCAGTTTAAGAAAAAGAGATCACATATATGTTCTATTACCCTCCTGTATACAAATCCTAGAGAAAGTCACACAGAGATTTGGGTCCTTGGAAGTCTCAGGGGTTTCTAGGAAGCCTGCATGTCTATTTCTGGGGCTTGACTAACTAACATTGCAAGAAATATATCAACATTCTATTCAGCAGCCCGAGCCCATGATTATGAGCTACAGAGCAGCAAAGCAAAAGCCTAAATACATAGTGCTTTGTGTGAGATGTACAAGACCAAATGAGGTTTATAGCACACTATTTTACATAAATTTAGCAATTTTTGTATGTGCATACATATACACACTGTCTATTTTTCAAAGTTGCACAGCCATATAACTGCATATATTAAAAACATCATGTGGATGCCTGGACAAGAGGCAAGGGCGGTGATGAGACTCGGCCACGGAGGTAAAAGCAACTGAATGAAAATGAAGAGGGGAGCCCTGCTGAACCCAGGATGGTAACAAGCCACTCCAAACCAAGGTCCCAAGGAGCCCTCTGCACTTGAGGTCCAAAAGAAAGGAATGAACAACAATCTCAATTTTATTCAAACCCTGGGAGTTATTTCTCACAAAGAACATCAGAGAGATGGAAGCATATTCTTAATTCACTGCAAAATGCCTTCTGAATGCCCTCTTCCCTTTTGCCGTCAATATTCTTGCCATAATAGGCTATTAATTTCAACAACCCTCTTCTTTCTTCATCCTTACCTTCCAACTCCGAACTCACTCAGATTCTCTGAGCTCTTGCTTTTCTTCTTTTTGGAGAGCAGATTTCATTCACCTCCTTGGCCAACCACCAATTCTTGCTTCTCCAGTTCTGGCCTCTCCAGGAAAAGTGAAAGCAATGGTCTCTCAGTCGTGTCTGACTCTGAATGTAGCCCACCAGGCTGCTCTGTCCCGGAGTTCTCGGGAAGGATACTGGGGTGAGTAGCCACTCCCTTCTCCAGGGGCCCTTCCCAACCCAGGGGTCAAACCCAGGTCTCCCACACTGCAGGTGGATTCTTCGCCATCTGAGTCACCAGGCACTCCACACACAGGTGCAGCGACTGCTGCCTCAGGCTCCGGGGGCGAGGGCCACAGCCAGAGAGGAGTGTGGGCTCCTAGAGAAGCAGCAGCTGCTGGAGAGCGCCTGGCGTTCCAGCTTTGACCCCCAGCTCCCCGGGTTCCTCAGTGCTCTGTTGTCCGGTCACTAAGTCACGTACAGGGACTGGACTTCCCCAGGCTCCTCTGTCCTCCCCCACCTCCCGGAGCTTGCTCAAACTCATGTCCATTGAGTCGGTGATGCCATCCAACCATCTCATCCTCTGTCACCCTTTCTCCCACTGCCCCCAATCTTTTTCAGCATCAGGGTCTTTCCCAGTGAGTCAGTTCTTCGCAAAGTGTTAAAGTTTTAGCTTCAGCATCAGTCCTTCCAATGAATATGGTTGATTTTCTTTAGGGTTGACTGGTTTGATCTCCTTGCAGTCCAAGGGACCCTCAAGAGTCTTCTCTAGCACCATAGTTCAAAAGTATCAGTTCTTTGGTTCTCAGTGCTCTGAGGGTCTGATAACCCAGCCTCTGCCTTGCTGTCCCCCAGTTCTAGGAGATGTGTTGCACTTTTTTTAAAACCTTACTATTTAGAGCTTTCAACAGTGTTTCTCTTTGCTCTTTCAAGCTCTCTAAAACCTGTGTAGCCAGTTCCTTGTATTAAATCCTGCCTGTGAAATGCCTGTGCGGTCTGTATTACCCTGATTGAACACTGGCTGTTTCAACATTTAGTACCAGAAGTAGTGCCAGCTCAGGAAATAGACCTTCAGAGATGGGATTCTGGAATTGGCTTGGCCATACCCTTGGTCTTGAATGAAATGCTGAGCTGATTAGCACTGGGCATTCGGGTACGATCAGGTCCATGGTGAGCTGCGGCATCACAAGGAAAGCCTCCTGCTGGTCATGGCATGGTGCCTGTAGACCCAGGGCTGCAGGCATGTGGTGGCTTCACCTGGCCATCCTCAGGGTAAAGGTGACGCAGGACTACGGGGTGAGAATTTTCCTTAAATTGCAGAACTTCTAGGAAAAAATGACAAATTCAGGGTTATAAAGGCTCAAATTAAGCCATGGTCAGAGAACCAGAGACATTGCAGGACAACCCTAAAATGATCTCTTGCTTATTGTAGCTGCAGTGAGGAGCTGGTTAAAACTCAGGAGCAAAATATGATCACACAAGTTGCAGACTTTACGCTGAATCCTGTGGTTGCTATTTAGTCACCAAGTTGTGTCTGACTCTTCATGACCCCAGGGACTATAGCCCACCAGGCTCCTCTGTCCACAGGATTTCCCGGGCAAGAATACTGGAGTGGGGTGCACTCCCACTGCCCCCAATCTTTTTCAGCATCAGGGTCTTTCCCAGTGAGTCAGTTCTTCGCAAAGTGTTAAAGTTTTAGCTTCAGCATCAGTCCTTCCAATGAATATGGTTGATTTTCTTTAGGGTTGACTGGTTTGATCTCCTTGCAGTCCAAGGGACCCTCAAGAGTCTTCTCTAGCACCATAGTTCAAAAGTATCAGTTCTTTGGTTCTCAGTGCTCTGAGGGTCTGATAACCCAGCCTCTGCCTTGCTGTCCCCCAGTTCTAGGAGATGTGTTGCACTTTTTTTAAAACCTTACTATTTAGAGCTTTCAACAGTGTTTCTCTTTGCTCTTTCAAGCTCTCTAAAACCTGTGTAGCCAGTTCCTTGTATTAAATCCTGCCTGTGAAATGCCTGTGCGGTCTGTATTACCCTGATTGAACACTGGCTGTTTCAACATTTAGTACCAGAAGTAGTGCCAGCTCAGGAAATAGACCTTCAGAGATGGGATTCTGGAATTGGCTTGGCCATACCCTTGGTCTTGAATGAAATGCTGAGCTGATTAGCACTGGGCATTCGGGTACGATCAGGTCCATGGTGAGCTGCGGCATCACAAGGAAAGCCTCCTGCTGGTCATGGCATGGTGCCTGTAGACCCAGGGCTGCAGGCATGTGGTGGCTTCACCTGGCCATCCTCAGGGTAAAGGTGACGCAGGACTACGGGGTGAGAATTTTCCTTAAATTGCAGAACTTCTAGGAAAAAATGACAAATTCAGGGTTATAAAGGCTCAAATTAAGCCATGGTCAGAGAACCAGAGACATTGCAGGACAACCCTAAAATGATCTCTTGCTTATTGTAGCTGCAGTGAGGAGCTGGTTAAAACTCAGGAGCAAAATATGATCACACAAGTTGCAGACTTTACGCTGAATCCTGTGGTTGCTATTTAGTCACCAAGTTGTGTCTGACTCTTCATGACCCCAGGGACATAGCCCACCAGGCTCCTCTGTCCACAGGATTTCCCGGGCAAGAATACTGGAGTGGGGTGCTATTTCCGTCCTACTAACTCTTTCGTGTAAGTTAGAGAACTGACTGGGGAGACACGGGGCTTTGAGCATTGCAGTGGGCGCATCTGGGTGGGCCTGCCCAGAGCTGAGAGGCTGGGCATCTCTGAGGGCCCCTTTCCAGCAGAAGCAGCTCTTCCTCCTGACCTCAAGGAGTGCAGCTGACTCAGCTCTGTGTACAGACCCTGCACGTGCTCGGCTGAGGGAGGTGCCCTGTAAGGAGACGCCTCCCCACCCTCCTCACCCCTTCCACCTGAACTAGAGTTCGATCTCTCCAGGTTTCAGCCGGAGGCTAGAATAAGTCTGACTTGGAGGAGGGAGTTTATAGTATGAAAGAAAGATAAGAGCTTGCTAATTTTCACCAGCAAAAATATGAGGGATTGTGTGGAAATGAATTTGAAGGGTGTCAGACCAAAGAGGAAGGAAGATAAATTGGGATGAGACCAGATTTACCAGTAGCAGGTGTGCATACCAGAGATTCGAGATAAAATACGCGAGCTCCAGGAGCTGAAGGAGTTTCTACCACTTTTCTTGATTGATTGCTTGATTAAAACTCAGTCCACTGATGACCTCATTGGAGATGCCAAATCTTCCCTGGCATAAAGTAGAGAGAAGAAATCGATGGCTGAGAACACCAAGGATGCTGAGAGGATTTGTTATGTGTGTGCATTTCTCCACAGCCCTCCCCGAGAGGGCTCGGAGGACACTCACTAAGAAATGCATGTGTGGGAAGGGAAGTGGTGTTCTTGAAGAGTTCCTGGTCAGCTTGAGAGGCCAGTGGGGGCCCACGGGAGTTAGAGTAGGGCTGATGGACTGCTGAGAAGGAGACATCAGAAGGTAACATCCTAGGGGCAGAGACATTGTCATCACAGGCGGGAGGGGCAACGTGCAGACCCCTTTTTACCACAGGTATTTCTAGGGGTGACTATTCACCATGATGTCTCCAGGACTCAACACATGGAAGGCTCACTAAACACTATTTAACACACACACACAAAAAAATAGACAAATTCCACATTCTGGTGGGCAGAAAGCTGGCATTAGAGACCACAATGGCAAGGCAAGCTTTCTCATCCGGTTTCCACACTGGACCCTGTGCCCAGACTCAGAACTCCGTGGCTGAGGAACCTGGAACAGCTTCCAGTTTTGACTGGACCGGGATGAGCACCTCCTGGCCACTAGCCGCCTTAGCACCGGGGGAGGTGCAGGGGCTGGGGGAAGATAGGCTGGAATAAAGTGTTAAACAGTGTGCAGAACAGGCCTGTGATTTTCTAAATCAAGACCGTGTTTTGTGACTTAGAGGATGCAGCCATCTCTACTGAGAAGAGAAGTCGGGGGACCTGAGTCATGCTGGGGCAGGGAGAGACAGCAGCATTTGTCCCCCACTGATGATCAAAGGGACAGTGAGGACAGAAGGTAAGCTGTGAGCTGACCCTGCATCAAGCCATGCCGCCAGGGAGGTGTCTGCCCCAGCACTGACGCCAGTAACATCGACCATCTGATTCTTTGGCTCAGCTGCATTCTGATTCCTTGAAACAGGACGCGGGGGGCAGCGTTCGCTTCTCTGCTCCCAGTAGCTCGCAGAGTTCCTGGCAAGTGCTCACTGCTGCCTATGGAAATGAGAGAGAAGATAGATGAATTTCACGGTCAAGGGAATGAGTGTCCACGCAGGCAGTGCTGACTAAGGCTGGCAGACGCAGCGGCCTCAGCGCTCGGGCCACCTTCAGATTCTCCACTCAGTTCTTCCAGCAGATCACATGGCACCTCTGCCGCCCATCTTTTCTAACATAAAAAACAGTAACTAAATCGCTTCCCACTGAGAAAATTCTGCATGCTGACCACCAAACTCGCCAGATGCAGTGAGAAAGCGCTGCCGTCCCTTGTTCATAGCCTTCCCTGGTGGTTCAGATGGTGGAGAATCCGCCTGCAAGGCGGGAGGCCCGGGCTGGATCCCTGGGTGGGAGGACCCCTTGGAGGAGGAAGTCGGCGCAGAGTCGGAGCAGGCTGGCTCCTTGCTTGCTGCCGGGGAAGATGGGCGCCAGAGGAGGAACGTGCAGCTCTAGGGAGAAGGTAGACGCTGCCAGGAAGGGAAGGGCTTTGACTCACTCCTGAATGCAGCGCTTCTGCAAGTGGGGTCTGGAGCCGGCGGCCTCAGAGTCTGTCTGTGCTTGGTGGCCGTGTGATGAATCTCCAGGATTGCAGACCTTTCTCTGGGGTGTAACCAAGCTCACCGCTGCATTAATATCTCCAGTGTACACTCAGAGAACTAGGAAACCCCTTAAAACAAACAAACAAACAAACAAACCCGACGCCGTGCAAATGATTAAAAAGTGTCTACAAGCAGTGTCAACTAAAGGCCCTTATCCACGCGTGTAAAGGAAGGCAAACAAGCTTCCCATAAACAGTCCTTCTCCTTACTGACTTTACAATACAATCTGATTTATAAAAATTCAATTTACACAGGACTTTCAAGAGAGACATTTATTGTGCAAAGTGGGGTATTGACATTTGGGTCTAAGATCGATAAGGTGGAGGCTGCTCTGCGTTAAGGCCTCTGTTCCAGCAGCTAGGCTGTGAGCATGGGGGCCTTGCTCTGAGTCAGCTGAATCGCAGGCGTGATTTCCCACCAGGCAGGACATATTCAGTGGTAAGCGATAAATCTACCGGGGGTCAAGCAGTTTCAGGAAGTCTATGAAGTGTGTATTTACAGATTTGTGCCAGATTGTTGGAGGGATTAAAAAAAATCAATCCTCTGATCTGTCTATCCTCAGAGAGTCCATCGTAGAGGAAATGATCAATAAACGCTGTATAAAATCACAATAATGATAATTGCTACTATCATCATCTTCATAGCTGTCTTCCCAACAAGAATATGCAAATAAAGATAAAATCAATAATAAAAGGTTTGGTTTCGCCCACTCTGGGGGGTTGTCTTCAGGGCCTGACTCTTTAGGTATTTAATTTCAGATTTATCTCTCTGTTTCCAGACGAGACACTGTATAGATTTTCTAAAGTTCTGGGAAAATGCTTGTAGACACATATTTGATCCTTTTCTCCTCCATCCAATAGTGAGGGGAAAAACATAACCCAGAAAACGCAGGCATGTGAAAACCTGCGTAATCTCAATGGCTGAAACACTGAGGCAGTTTTTGCTGATCACAGGCCAGACGGTCAGGAGGTTTTTTTAAGGTGTGAATGTGCAGAGAACAGCCTGATCCCCAGACACCCCAGGCCCACAGGGGCAAGGGGCTCACGGGAGAGTGCTTTAGAGGAAGCTCCTTTCTGGGTCCTGGGGCTGGACAGGCAGGCGGGGACAGCCCCAGGCCCTCCATGGACACTGTGGCTCAGGCAGAGTCCAGCTGGTCCTCACCCGGCAGCGAGGTGGTCTCGGGCAGGGGTGAGACCCCATCTGAGGCTCAGCTGTGAGTGGCTCTGCTCCCAGACTCACCTGCCTGTGGGCAGCTTTTCGCCCCTTCCAGGCCGTCCCCCTGGCCGGGGTCTCCCATGGTCTGTCACCCAGAGGCATCATCCCCAGTCCTGCACGTGGCCCTCCCCTTAGAACGACTCATACGCGGCTGCTTCCAGCTAGTGAGGAAGGCCCCCGTGATCTTCAACAGCATCATCACAGGGGTGGCGCCCAGCACCTCTGCTGTTTCTACAGCTTAAGAGCCAGTCAGAGGCCGGCCCACACTCGGGGGCGGGGGGTGCCACAGTGGGAAAGGAAGTCACAGGGGCCCCTGAAGGGCACGCCCACCGCAGACGCCAAGCCTGCAGTCGTCTGAGCATCTGCTGAGGCCTGAGACCGCATCCCAGCTGGAGGCGAGGTGTCGAGGGTGCTCTTCCTTATTAATAGCTAATTTTTTGTAATAGCTAATGTATAACTCCTGCCTCCATGTCTCTCTCTCCCCTACAACTTTCTGTATCCCCCTCCAGCCTCCAGGAGAGGCTGCCTGGAATGACCACGCTGGCTGCTTAAGAAGGACAATCCCTTGCCCATGTTGTGAACAAAGGCCCCAGGACCACAGGGAAACCTCCTGGCCATCTGGGCAGGTGCTACGCACCATCCAAGCACTCACTCATTTGCACTGACTCATTCAGCAAACACTGTGTGCCCACCAGACTGCTGAACGGAGGCAGTCACAGCAGAGGGCTGGGGCAGTCGGCGTCAGGGAACTGATGCATCAGGAGACATGTGGGCAGTTTAATGTCAGCGGAGATGAGTCCTCTGAAGGGGCCCTCAGATGAGCAGCTATGGTCCTTAAGCTGGCGAAGCTGGACACCCACCGACGACCCCATGCAGCGGCCCTGACAGCAGGGTCTCCTGAGGCAGGTGGGCAAAGCCGGGCTTTGCTAGCAGACTGAGCGCCAGAAGCAGGACGGCCGCTGCCTGCCGCGGTGCGCTTGTTGATTCAGAATAGGTGTGGAGGCAGGAAAACCTGTGGGAACCCCAGAGAAGACGGAGCTGCATTGCAACACCAACCCAGGGCTGTCGGGATGGGAAGAGGCCGCGAAACAGCCATTGCTACTGTTCCGTCGCTCAGTCACTCCAACTCTTTGCAACCCCAGAATCGCAAAGCTTCAGAAGAGCCCAGTGAGCAATACACAGGCGCATGCTTCAGAAGAATCCAGAATTACACAGCGTGCAAATGAGGGCTTGGGAGGCCCCCAGAGGCGCCCCCTCACTGGGAAAGCTGCAGTCCTGTCTGCAGCCCAGCTCAGGTAAAGCAGGCCCTGCAGATCACAGGGAGGCCAGCCACCTGCCAGGTCTCAGCTCCACTGAGCCCTGGGCCCAGGGAGACAGACCCGTGCCCAAGATGGGGGGTCAGGGAGATGGGGGGAGGGGGCGATGTTAAAATCTGAGGAGCAAAGGAGGAGATCGCATCGGCTACTGAACTGACCCAGGCTGGGAAGATAAGGGGAAGCAGGGCGGCCGGAGCTGGGGGTGAGGTGAGCACCCCTTCTTCAGCTGGGACACTCCAGAAGTTCCAGGGCAGCCGCGGAAGTTCGAGAGCTCTGCTGGCTCAGAGAAGCCTGGAGCCGTGGCCTCCTGGATGGACGGGCCGGCCTGGAGGTCTCTGGGGATAGGTGAGGGGTCCTGGGGCTGGAGCAGGGGAGCCCAGCCCTGGAGGGCAGGAGGGCCCAGTCTGAGCGCCCGGCCAGGCTCAGCGAAGAAGAACCTGCAGGGGATGATGGATTCCATTCTGGAGGCACATGGGAGCCACTGGTTTCAGTGGGACACAGACCACCTTAAAAGACACAAACAGAACACTCTCCAGAGCTCCAGAAATGTCTTAATCTGCATATCAAAAGTGCTCATTAACTCTCAGGAGCGTGATGAAAGAAGGCACAGCCAGGTAGACACCACGTGCTGAGAAGCTGAATCTCAGGAAGGCAGATAACACAGGAGCCTGGCTTCTGACTCCAGCTGCTCAGAGGAGAAGGCTGGGGAGAAACTCACCCACGGAGAGGAGACGGGGCCTTTCGACACCCCGGTGAGGCTGCTGCTCCTTTGAGGAAGCTTTGGGAGAGACGGAGAGAGAATGAGCTATCTGGGAGCCACCCCAAAGGCCCCCAAAATGAGCTGAGCAGTGGGCTGGGATGGGGAGGTCAGCTGGGGGCACCACGGGGAGAGACTGAGAGACCTCAGGCACCTGCAGAGCCGGGGGAGGTGTGAGGGTCCCCCAGAGTCACAGCGAGTCTAAACTCACCAAGGTCAGGCCAAGGGCAATGGCCATGGACTCGGGTCAAGACCCTGGGAGCCTTGCTGAGCAGCGGCCAGGTGGGCAGAGAGAGGAATTTCTCCCCAGCGGCTCACCCTGCCTCCCTGAACACAGGTCCTCTTGGGAGCCCCAGTCTGCACCGCCTTCAGGCTTAGACCCAGGGTAACCATGGGATGCTTCTGCAGCCAATCAGCAAACTCCTTTCTCCCTGAGAGTGTGGCCAGTCCGGGTTGGGTTCCTGCCACTTCAAAAACAGGGGTCCTGGGCCACAGAGGCCCTTGTGCCAGGTGAGCCCACTTCCAGGCAGGTGGATTGAAGAGGCTCCAGGTGCATCTGTATGAAGAACTACCTCCATGGGTGGACTCAGCACAGACCTGGGGGCCCAAGGCCACAGTGCTCCTGAAACCCAGGTAAAGTCCGGTCCCAAAAGGGAGAACTTTCCTCAATTTGGTAACAGCTGGACAGCAGATGGGTGGTGCTAAGATGCCAGGGAGGAAGCGGATGACACCACAGCATCCCACGGGCACCCACCGGGTCCCACCACTTCTCTGGACCCACGGCCCAGGGCCTCCAGTCCACCCAGGACAGGAAGCCAGTGGCTTCCTGGTCTCCAGCCTCGCCATCCATTCTTCTGCAGAGAAAAGGAGGAAAGATGCCTAGAGTGACCCTGGACTTGACAGGTGGCCTCATGAGTGACAACTTGAGTTGGTTTTGCATCATGGATGTGGAGCCGGGTCTTCCCCCAGGCTGGATGCTTCCCAGGAGGGGAGGCCCCCTCAGGAGGCTGCTCTCCCACTGCGGGGGCGACCACCCTGGTGTCCAGCTGCGCCTGCTGGGTGAGGGCGGGTTGGAGCAGGAGGCGGTGTCAGCGTGTGCTTGGGCCTGCCGCGTCCAGAGAAGCCTGAATACAGATGGTGTTAATCCCGTGGAGGCTACTCTTTCTTTCTTTCTTTCCATAATTTACTAGAAAAAACGAATAGTGTTGATCGGTTCCTCTAACTTTCAATAAGGAGTCAGAAAAGATAAATATGAAAGGCCTCAAATTAATTCCAAAGAGCTTAATTATTTTTTTTTCCTGGGACGCACTCTTCCTGAAATGAGTTTTCCTATCTTCCGTGTGTTAGAGCAGCCCCCTGGCATGGCGAAAGTTTATTTGGGGCTTGGAGAATGAATTTGCAATGAAAAGCTCACTGTCATAATCATCCGTATTTGCATAATATGGGCTCTTCATTAGAGTGCAGAGAATAACATCAGCCTGATCACCGAATCAGATCCGCTGCTACTGGCTTCGAGGTGGTGAGACCCAGAGTGTCCGGGCTGACGGGCGGCAAGCAGAGGCAGTGTGGTGGAGGTAACAGCGAGTCTGAGGCTGGACCGTCCGTGGAGACGCTCAGAGGCAGAAATCTTGTCTTTTTGACCACGCAGGGGGCTCCCTCCGGCTCACAGGTAGAGGTGCTGGTTCTGACATCCTCCAGGTTTTCATGGAGAAGCATACATTCTGGAAAATAAAATAGCTCTCCTGAAGTCAAAATTTCCCAGGGTGGACTTTCTTAGCAACCAGTGCCATGACCTCTGGGAGCAAAGCTGCAGCCACGTCCAGTTCCCCAGACACACACGACATACACACACTCAGCACACACATTTACCATGTACATGCACACACCACACACTCTTGTCCACAGGCATTGTGCACACACACAAACATGGCGCATGGCACACACTTATCTGATGGCCTTGTGTGTACACACACACACACTCTTGTCTGCAGGCATTGTGCATACACACACACATCTGCAGGCATTGCACACGTGTGCACGCACACACAAACACTCACTCTTGTCTGCAGGCATCGTGTACACACACATTCTTGTCTGCAGGCATTACGCACGTGTGTGTGCACACACACTCACACTGGTGGACCTCACCCTTGATTAGTTTCATTTAGTGCCAAACGGCAATTCAGGCCCAGCGTGGGCTGGATTCAGAGCCAAGTGCAAAGCACAGAAGCTATGCATTGACTTCCAGATAGGGAACTGTAATTAGAAACAACTAGAAATAGAAATAATTGCTCCAAATTCAATTTCTTATAAGAAAGAAATGGATAATCACTAAAGAAGAAAGAGTTTCTGGACCAGACCTCCTGTGTGTGAGGAGCAGTGCTGGGCGTAGGGGAAGTGACCCCCGGGGGCTCACCCTGGTCTGAAGGTAGAGGAAGACGCCCTTCCAGTTACAAGGGGGCTGCAGAGTTCAGCGTGGGCCCAGTCCCTCTAATCCCCTTTCCTCCCCTCCCTGACCTCCAGCTTCCTCTGAGCCAGCAATGCCCTCCGTTCAGAGGTGTGGCTGGACCCTCTGCAGAAAAGCCTCCCCTGACGTCCCCCGCCACCCTCACTTCCTCAGGACCCTGCTCCAAGGCCACCCATCGGGAGGGCTCCTCTGCCTCTGAGGCCAGGATCCAGGCTTTGTCCTGTTTCTGATGCCTGGAGGGCTACAGCCACGCTCCGCTAGCATTTCTCACAGGGCGGAACCAGCAGAGAAAGCACTGTTTCTGACATGTTTAAAGATGAGGTGTTGAGGAATCTGATTCCACAGAGGCTGCTGACCCCTTGCAGGCACAGGGCAGTAAACGCAGAGCCCAAGCCTGCAGCAAAGCTTTTTGAACCCCTCTGCCCTGGGGATCTGAGCACTAGGGGAGGATGGGATGGATGTGCAGAACACGAGACGTGCAGCAAAATAAAGCTATGCTTCACTTTTTCAGCTGCTCAGTTCAGTTCACTTCGATCGCTCAGTCGTCTTCGACTCTTTGCGACCTCATGGATCGCAGCTCGCCAGGCCTCCCTGTCCGTCACCATCTCTCGGAGTTCACTCAGACTCACGTCCATCGAGTCCATGATGCCATCCAGCCATCTCATCCTCTGTCGTCCCCTTCTCCTCCTGCCCCCAGTCCCTCCCAGCGTCAGAGTCTTTTCCAATGAGTCAACTCTTCCCCTGAGGTGGCCAAAGTACTGGAGTTTCAGCTTTAGCATCATTCCTTCCAAAAAAATCCCAGGGTTGATCTCCTTCAGAATGGACTGGTTGGATCTCCTTGCAGTCCAAGGTAAGGGACTCTCAAGACTCTTCTCCAACACCACAGTTCAAAAGCATCAGTTCTTTGGTGCTCAGCCTTCTTCACAGTCCAACTCTCACATCCATACATGACCACAGGAAAAACCATAGCCTTGACTAGACGAACCTTAGTTGGCAAAGTAATGTCTCTGCTTTGGAATATACTATCTAGGTTGGTCATAACTTTTCTTCCAAGGAGTAAGCATCTTTTAACTTCATGGCTGCAGTCACCATCTGCAGTGATTTTGGAGCCCAGAAAAATAAAGTCTGACACTGTTTCCACTGTTTCCCCATCGATTTCCCATGAAGTGATGGACCGGAGGCCATGATCTTTGTTTTCTGAATGTTGAGCTTTAAGCCAACCTTTTCACCCTCCTCTTTCACCTTCATCAAGAGGCCCTTTAGCTCCTCTTCACTTTCTGCCATAAGGGTGGTGTCATCTGCATATCTGAAGTTATTGATATTTCTCCTGGCAATCTTGATTCCAGCTTGTGTTTCTTCCAGCCCAGCGTTTCTCATGATGTACTCTGCATAGAAGTTAAATAAGCATGAACAGTATGAAAAGGCAAAATGATAGGACACTGAAAGCAGAACTCCCCAGGTCAGTAGGTGCCCAATATGCTACTGGAGATCAGTGGAGAAATAATTCCAGAAAGAATGAAGAGATGGAGCCAAAGCAAAAACAATACCCAGCTGTGCATGTGACTGGTGATAGAAGCAAGATCTGATGCTGTAAAGAGCAATATTGCATAGGAACCTGGAATGTCAGGTCCATGAATCAAGGCAAATTGGAAGTGATCAAACAAGAGATGGCAAGGGTGAATGTTGACATTCTAGGAATCAGCGAACTAAAATGGACTGGAATGGGGGAATTTAACTCAGATGACCATTATATCTACTACTGTGGGCAGGAATCCCTCAGAAGAAATGGAGTAGCCATCATGGTCAACAAAAGAGTCCGAAATGCAGTACTTGGATGCAATCTCAAAAGCGACAGAATGATCTCTGTTCCTTTCCAAGGCAAACCATTCAATTTCATAGTAATCCAAGTCTATGCCCCAACCAGTAACGCTAAAGAAGCTGAAGGTGAACGGTTTTATGAAGACCTACAAGACCTTTAGAACTAACACCCACAAGAGATGTCCTTTTCATTATAGGGGACTGGAATGCAAAAGTAGGAAATCAAGAAACACTTGGAGTAACAGGCAAATTTGGCCTTGGAATGTGGAATGAGGCAGGGCAAAGGCTAATAGAGTTTTGCCAAGAAAATGCACTGGTCATAGCAAACACCCTCTTCCAAGAACACAAGAGAAGACTCTACACATGGACATCACCAGATGGTCAACAGCAAACTCAGACTGATTATATTCTTTGCAGCCAAAGATGGAGAAGCTCTATACAGTCAACAAAAACAAGACCAGGAGCTGACTGTGGCTCAGATCATGAACTCCTTATTACCAAATTCAGACTTAATTTGAAGAAACTAGGGAAAACCACTAGATCATTCAGGTATGATCTAAATCAAATCCCTTATGATTATACAGTGGAAGTAGTGGAAGTGAAAAATAGATTTAAGGGACTAGATCTGATAGACAGAGTGCCTGATGAACTATGGAATGAGGTTCATGACATTGTGCAGAAGACAGGGATCAAGACCATCCCCATGGAAAAGAAATGCAAAAAAGCAAAATGTCTGTCTGGGGAAGCCTTACAAATAGCTGTGAAAAGAAGAGAGGCGAAAAGCAAAGGAGAAAAGGAAAGATATAAGCATCTGAATGCAAAGTTCCAGAGAATAGCAAGAAGAGATAAGAAAGCCTTCTGCAGCAATCAATGCAAAGAGATAGAGGAAAAGAACAGAATGGGAAAGACTAGAGATCTCTTCAAGAAAATTAGAGATACCAAGGGAACATTTTATGCAAAGATGGGTTCGATAAAGGACAGAAATGGTCTGGACCTAACAGAAGCAGAAAATAGTAAGAGGTGGCAAGAATACACAGAAGAACTGTAGAAGAAAGATCTTCATGACCCAGATAATCATGATGATGTGATCACTCATCTAGACCCAGACATCTTGGAATGTGAAGTTAGATGGACCTTAGAAAGCATCACTATGAACAAAGCTAGTGGAGGTGATGGAATTCCAGTGGAGCCACTTCAAATCCTGAAAGATGATGCCGTGAAAGTGCTGCACTCAATATGCCAGCAGATTTGGAAAACTCAGCAGTGGCCACAGGACTGAAAAAAGTGAGTTTTCATTCCAATCCCAAAGAAAGGCAATGCCAAAGAATGTTTAAACTACCACACAATTGCACACATCTCACATGCTAGTAAAGGAATGCTCAAAATTCTCCAAGCCAGGCTTCAGCAATACATGAACCATGAACTCCCTGATGTTCGAGCTGGTTTTAGAAAAGGCAGAGGAACCAGTGATCAAATTGCCAACATCCCCTGGATCATGGAAAAAGCAAGAGAGTTCCAGAAAAACATCTGTTTCTGTTTTATTGACTATGCCAAAGCCTTTGACTTTGTGGATCACAATAAACTGTGGGAAATTCTGAAAGAGATGCGAATACCAGACCACCTGACCTGCCTCTTGAGGAATCTGTATGCAGGTCAGGAAGCAGCAGTTAGAACTGGGCGTGGAACCACAGACTGGTGAAGCTGCTCGGCAAGTGAAAAAGTGAAAGTGAGAGTGCCGCGTGCTCAGTCACGTCCGACTCCGTGACCCAGTGGACTCTGCCCTCCAGCCTCCTCTGTCCATGGGATTCTTCAGGCAAAAATACTGGAGTGGGTCCCCATCTTTTCTCCAGGGGGATCGAAACCAGGCGTCCTGCATTACAGGCAGATCCTTTACTGTCTGAGCCACTAGGGAAGCTTTTTAATTGGGTGTCTAGGTCATTTGCAGTTAGTGAAATTGTGATATGGTTTGAACTCAACGTACCATTTGGCTACCCATTTTCTATTTACCTTATCTGTGGATTCCTTTCCTTCCTGTTTTACTACCTTTATCTGGATTAATTGAATATTTTTATGAGTTCATTTCTCTCTTCTGTTGACCTCTTACCTGTTTTACAGTCATGCTGCTTTAGTACTCATCTTAACGTTATACTACAGGTCTTTGTATTCTACCGCCAACTTTGCATAGTCTACCTCAGGTGGCGACAAAAGGAGAAGGGGGCGGCAGCGGAGGAGACAGTTATCACAGGCAGTATGTATCTATGATATATAATGATACATATATAATTATAATCACATGATATATAATTATACAGTATAATTATATATTATAGTTATTATAATGTGATGTGCAATTATAGGTTATGATAGATAGTTTCACTGACTCAAATGGACCTGAACTTGAGCAAACGCTGGGAGGTAGTGGCGGTCAGGCGACCCTGGCATGCAGCAGTCCACAGGGTCACAAAGAGCCACACAAAAGTTAGCGGGTGGACGACAACAACAGTCTCCCAGTATTCCCCTAAGAACTTCACAACCATGTACAGCTGACCCTTGAACATCAGAGATCTGGAACTCTGCAGGTCCACTTGTCCGCAGATTTTTTTCAGTAAATGGCTCCCACGTTGCTACACGATGCTCAGTTGGCTGTATCCAGGGGTGCAGCGCCGTAGACAAAGAGGCTCAGCTGTAAAGTTACAGGTGGACTTTCAGCCTCAGGCAGGACCAGCTCCCACGACCCCTGCGTAGGTCGTGTCAAACGTGCTCTCTTCTTGTCCTTTCCAGATTTGCCCTTTGTCGTCATTTATTCCGTTTCTACGAGTGTTATAAGGCTCATACACTGTGTTACTATTTTTGCTTCCAACAGTAAAGATTTTTTCAAGATATTCAAATAATAAGAAAAACCTTTCTTTAATATTTCCATGCAGTTTCCGTTTCCAGCATTGTGGAATCCTTTATGTAGAGACAGCTTTCCATCTGTATTGCTTCCCATCTGCTGAAGAACTTCCTTTAACATTTCTTGTAGGATGGATTTGTTGGTGCTGAATCCGTTCAGTTTTCATGCCTAAAACGTCTGGGTTTTTGATCTATTTAATTGACTAAAAATTGATGGATTCTTTTCTTTCTTTCAGCGCATTAAAGATGATACTTAACTATTGTCTGACGTGTGTTGTTCCTGAACTGAAGTCTTCTGTTTTTCTTTGTCTTTCTATATGCACTGCGCTATTTTAATCTGGCTATTGCTTTCGAGCTTTTTATTTTGAAATAATTATAGCTTCACAAGAAGTTTTGAAAATATTACAGAGGCGACAGGAACTGAGAATCTCCCCCAGGGGTTACATCTTCCCTAATTTTAGCACAAGGGGAAAGTCTGGACTGAACTCTGTACCATGTGTGTGCATAGTTTTATCTCACTTTATCATGGGTGTGGATTACTGCAACCGTCACCAAATCGAGACACGGAACTGTTCATCTCCGCGAAGACACCACTCACACTTCACATTTGTTATACCCACCTGCCTGTCTCACCCTGTCCCCTGACAATCACTCATCTTTTTTTTTTTTTTAATCTATATGGGATCACACAGCATGTTCCTTTCTGACCCAGGTTTTTCATTCATCACAGTGTCCTTGAGATTTCAGATTCATACAAGATTTGTATCTTTAAAAGTCTCATCCTTTTTTTTTTTTTGAGTAGCATTCCATAGTATGAATGGATCACAGTGTTTTTAGACACTCACCTGCCGAGAAATATTTGGTTGTTTCTAGGTTTGGGATATCATAAATGCAATTGCTATGAACAAATATTTACAGGGCTTTTTGTTTTTGCAGATCTAAGGTTTTATTTTTCTGGAATAAACCTATAGGAGTATAATTTCTGGATCAAATGGTATGGTTAACATATAAAGCACTGACAAATATTTTCCATAATGGCTATACCATTTTTCATCCCACCAGCAATAAATGAGTGATGGAGTTTGTCTCATTCTTGCCAGTTTATGATATTATAGTTATTTTTTGCTTTAACTGTTTTCACTTTAACTGTTCTAATGAGTGTGGGTGAAATCTTATCATGGTTTTAATTTGTTATTTTCCTAATGCCAGTGATGTTAAATATCTTTGATGTGTTTACTTGCCATTTGCACATCCTATTCAGTGAAATATCTTCATGTTTTTTGCCCATTTTCTATTGGATTTTTAAGTTGGGGACAGCAATTTTTATTTATTTAACTTTTTAATATTGTGTTTTGAGAGTTCTTTATAGTTTCCAGAAACCTGTTTTTTTAATCAGGTCTGCAGTTTACAAATACTTTCCCCCCATCTGCTTTCCGTACTCCCATCCTCGTCACATAGTCTTTTGCAGAGCAAATGTTTTCCTTTTGATGAAAATCAATTGACCATATTTTTCCTTTTTGATTCACATGTTTGATGTCATTGCTAAGAGCTACTTACCACGCCTTAGGTTCTGTATATTTTCTCCATATAGTCTTCTAAACATTTAATGTTCTACATCTCACATTTAAATGAGGATGCATTTTGAATTAATTTCGGGGTAAGCTGTAAGGTTTAAGCTGAGGTTGTTTTCCTTCTTTCCCTTTTGCGTGTGGATTTCCAACTGCTCCAGCACCCCGCCCTTCCGTCATCTGTCTACTGACTATACTCACACGAAAGTGCTTCTAGGCTCCATTCCTTTCGTCTGTTGTCTGTCCTTCTGCCGACACCATGCAGTCTTGACTACTGATGTTCTGTGACAACTCTCGGAATCAAGTAGAGTGATTCACACATTTTATTTTTCTTTTCCAAGGTTGTTTTGTTTTCTAACTTCTTTGCATCTTCATATAAATTTTTGAATAAACCTGTGCATAGCTACAAAAGTATCTTGCTGGAATTCTTACGGAATTAAATTAAACTAGCATGTCAGTTGAAGGGAGAATTGCCACCTTCACAATGTGGGACCTTCAGTCCATGCTAATGCATGTCTTTCAGTTTATTTAGATTCTTGATTTCCTTCACCAGCACTGAGTCATTTCAACATTCAAGTCCTTCACATATTTGTTACATTTACAAATACTTAGATGTACAAATACACCTGCTACTGCTAAGTCACTTCAGTCGTGTCCGACTCTGTGCGACCCCATAGATGGCAGCCCACCAGGCTCCCCCGTCCCTGGGATTCTCCAGACAAGAACACTGGAGTGGGTTGCCATTTCCTTCTCCAGTGCATGAAAGTGAAAAGTGAAAGTGAAGTTGCTCGGTCGTGTCTGACTCTTCGAGACCCCATGGACTGCTGCCCACCAGGCTCCTCCGTCCATGGGACTTTCCAAGCAAGAGTACTGGAGTGGGGTGCCATTGCCTTCTCCGACAAATACACCTAAGTACTTATTTTGACCAATTAGAAATGGCATTGTATGTTTTTAAGCATCAGTTTTCATGGGCATTGCTAGTGTATGGTAATGCAATTAACATTTGCATGTTGACTGTGTATTCCGTGACACGGATAGATTCAGTTATTAAAAGTAGGTGATTATTTTTTGTATATACATTCCTATGGAGTTTCTAGGTAGACAATCTTGTCATCTGTAAATAGCAGCCATTCTGTTTATTTCTTTCCAACTTGTAGTCTTTATTTCCTTTTACGGCCTTATTTTTCACTGGCTAGCACTTCCAGCTCTGTGTTGAACAGGAGTGAGGAGAAAAAATACCCTGGCTTTGTTCCCACTCAGAAGAAGATCACTCAGCCACTCGCCATTAGGTGGGACTTTATTTAAAGAGTACTTTTGTAATGTTCTTTATCAAGCTAGGGAAGTTCTCTATTCCTAGTTTTCCAAGAGTATTTTTTTTTAATGTATCTATATTGAATGGATGGAGAATTTTGTCAGATTCTTTTTGTATAACTGTGAATTTATTTCTTTAGCCTGTCTCTCTGATGTTTCACAGGGCTTCCCAGGTGACTCCGTGGTAAAGAACCCGTCTGCCAAGGCAAGAGACATAAAAGACGTGAGTTTGATCCTCGGTTGAGGAAGATCCCCTGGAGGAGGGCATGGCAACCCACTCCAGTATTCTTGCCTGGAGAATCCCAGGGACAGAGGAGCCTGGTGGGCTATAATCCATAGGGTCACAAAGAGTTGGACACGACTGAAGCAATTTAGCACACACATGTACTCAGTGTGCCTCGTTTATTGATATTTAAATATTGATCTGGTCTTGGTCCCTGAACTAAATCTCACCTGGTCGCAGCATATGATTCACCGGTGCCTGAATGTGTTTTGTTGAGGATTCTTGATGGTCTATTGGTAACAATTTTTGCATCCATAGTCATATGCGAATATTAATCTGGAAATATTTCATTCTTAAAGTTTTCTGGCTTTGGCTCTGGTATCACACACTGGCTTCTGATATTGAGTTGAAAAATGTTCTATACTTTTCCATTTTCTGGAAGTGATTATCAAAAAATGGTACTAATTCTTTAAATGCTTGGGAAATTCTCCAGTAAAAAAACTTAGACCTAGAGGTAACATTTTGGGTCTGTCTTACTGTGCTTTGTTCAACTCAACTGAAATCAAGTGTGTATGTGTTTCATCAAATCTGGAAGTTGTTTAGCCATTATCTTTTTTAATACTTTTCAGTCCCACCCTTGTCCTCCTCTCTCCTGGGACTCCCCTGGCCCGTGTTAAATTCTCTGTCACGCTCCTCCACACCTCTGCGACGCAGCTGAGTTTTGGTCGGCTAATCGGTTCTCCTGCTATCTTCTCTGCTGCCCACGTTGGGTGGCCCCGTTACTCTGTGCCCGGCGCGCTGGCCCTGTCCTCTGCCTTCTCCGCTCACTGCTGAGCTCACTGAGGACTTTTATCTCCATCCTTTATTTGTCAGTTCGTAACTTCCATTTTCTGTTCTAAAATTTTCAATTCTGAACTTTTTTATTTCTTTGTGGAGACTTTTTTTTTTTTTTCGTTTGTCTTAAATGATTGAAATTGCTCTCCAAAGTATTTTTGAGATGACTTTTTGAATATCCTTTTCAGACAGTTCTAACATCTGTGTCTTCTTAATGTTGGCCGTGATTGTCTTTTCTCATTCAAGTTGAGGTCTTAATGGTTCTCGGTAAGATGCGTGAAGCCCAGTTGAAAACTGGGCACTTTGGATGTCATTTTATGAGATTCTGGTTCGTATTTAAACCTTGTGTTTTATTAGGCCTCTCTGTGGGAGCAGATGGACCACCCCGCCACCTCTGGGTAGAAGTCCAGGAACTAACTTGGCCTCCGCTCCAGGAGGGAGCGTCTCAGCTGCTGGGGTGGGAGGCGGCCTCCCCTCCACTGGTGATGGTGGAGCTCCTGACCGCTCACCAGGCCTTCCACGAAACCACCTCTCCGGGGAGGGGGAGAGCTTCCTCAGTACCACTGGATGGGTGTGGGGCTCCCCACTGACACTGGGAGGTGGGGGCAGGGTTTTCCCTACTCAGCCTCTTGGGTGTGACCCCGGGGGATCAGGAAGTGTTGGGATGCTCTCTTATAACCTGGCAAGAGGAAGTCCCAATCTGCACTTGTCCTTTGCTGGCACGGGTGAGGCTGCGGCCACAGCTTTTTCTATGTATGGCCTTGGCTGGAACAGAGGCTATTCCCTCCTGGTTCTTGGGGCCTTTTGCCCAAGCCTATTGGTGCTTCTGGTTTTCCAGCTTCGCCAGAATGGGGCATATGAACCAAGACGAAACCCAGGCACACACGGGGGTTCTGTTTTCTCAGTCCCAAGGTCCCGAGCCAGCCTGTCTTCTCTCCACCTTTCAGGACTGCATTGTGCTTGTTTTATACATAATCACTATGATTTGTACGTGTTCTCAGCAGGAGGAATATGAACAATTGTCTACTCCCTGTTTGAAGCTGAAGCTCCAATGCTTCGGCCACCTTATGTGAAGAGCTGACTCATTGGAAAAGACCCTGATGTGGGAAAGATTGAAGGCAGGAGGAGAAGGGGACGGCAGAGGATGAGATGGCATCACTGACGCAGTGGTTGGATGGACTGGAGTTTGAGCAAGCTCTGGAGATACTGAAGGACAGGGAAGCCCGGCGTGTTGCCTCGCATGGGGCGCAAGGAGTCAGGCACGACTTAGGGACTGAATAACAAAACGATCAGCAGCCACGCCAGTGCCGGGGTCATGTTGCCAGGGACCCAGCAACGGCTTCAGGCTAGACCTTCTTGGGGAAATCCTGTTCCCAAAATGACGAGAACACTGGATGCCGCAGACGCCCTGTGATGGGCTGATTGAGACCTGGCACCTCCTTGTCTTCTGCAGCTTTGACGCTTCCAAGCCAACTTCTCCACGGCCGTGAGAGCAGGAGCTCTCTGCTCACTCCCGGCTCTAAAATATCTGGCGGCTCTTCTTGCCCCCAAGCATAAATCCAATCTTAATTTTGTCCCTTAATGGCTGTCTCAGTCTGCCTTTCCATCATCAGCTCCTATTGCTTTCCTCCGCTCTCTTGCAACTTCTTTAATATTGCCCTCAGGGAAACATGGAAAATCTTCTCATCCGTCTTCCCTGCCAGTTAGGATGGCTCCACAGAAGCTGCAGGGCTGCCACGCGCCTTCCAGGGCTCCCCAGCTCGCCACACGCTTGATGTGCACGTGTGTGTGCTCCGCTGCTTCAGTCATCCCCACCTCTGCAACCATACGGACTGTAGCCTGCCAGGCTCCTCGGTCCATGATACTCTCCAGGCAAGACTGCAGTGGGTTGCCATGCCCTCTCCAGAGGATCTTCCAGATCCAAGGATCGAACCTGCACCTCTTATGTCTCCTGCATAACCACTATCCCCACCTGGGGAGTCCTACTTGACAACTGAGGGTAAATACCTAGCTGCTTGGGGTGGAGGTGGCGCACAGACTTACATCCAGTTGGTGATGGACATGCTGCTGGCTTGAGATCGAACCTGCACCTCTTATGTCTCCTGCATAACCACTATCCCCACCTGGGGAGTCCTACTTGACAACTGAGGGTAAATACCTAGCTGCTTGGGGTGGAGGTGGCGCACAGACTTACATCCAGTTGGTGATGGACATGCTGCTGGCTTGAGTGAGGGTACAGTTGGTGCCTGGGGGCTCATGGTAAGATGAAGAGTTATCTGCATGCCAGTCCCTGGAGCATCTTGCCCACAGCTCACCAATGGCCAGCAGCCCTGCAGGTGAGAGCCAGCTTTCCTCTGAGACAGGGAGCTCTGAGCCTTAGGTCACAGCTGGGGGTCAATGGCCAAGCCACGGTCATTCTGGAAGAGGATTTCGGGGAGAAGGAGATGGTGGACTGTACGCTAAGTGGGTACTTTGGTGGGGTGGGGCACCCCAGAACACAGATGGCAGAATGCATGCCTGGGGTCAAACCCCCAGGGAGAACACGCTCCTAAAGCCTGGCCGGGCTCAGAAGCCACCTCCAGCTAGAAGCAGTGCACGGAGACACTCGGGGTGATGTTTGTCGAGAGGGGAACAGGGGCCAGCACAGCCCACATCCTGGCCGACCTCACTCTCCAGTGAGAGCGAGAGCAGTAGCCATAGCAACTTCGACGGCAGCTGTGGCAGTTTCAGCCAGACTTCGCTTCCCGCTCAGGAGGCGCTTTCTTAGACACTGTTGCATTTCATCCTCTGAGGGCCACCCAGCCCTCACCTTCTTTTCATTCTAAATTTGACTCATTGTATACACACTCGTGGCTTCCGACGTGGCACTAGTGGTAAAGAACCCGCCTGCCATGCGGGAGACGTCAGAGATGTGAGTTTGACCCCTGGGTCAGGAAGACCCCCTGGAGGAGAGCATGGCAACCCACTCCAGGATTCTTGCCTGGAGAAGCACAGGAACAGAGGAGGCCGGCGGGCTACAGTCCATGGGGTCACCAAGTCGGGCACAGCTGAAGCAACTTAGCAGGCGCGGATAGGTGGTCATGTCCATACTTTACAAAAATGCATAAAAGCACATCGTCTATTGATCGACATGCTTAATTTTTTATTTTTTTTATTAGCCTTCCCTTTCACTCTCCTCAAACTCACAATATCCACTGTCTCCCTGAACTTCAGCGGTGAGAAACTCATACCATCTAAACGTCTAAATTCAGATGTGTATATATATATATAATATATATATGCATTTTATATATTAAAATATATTACATATTAAATATATATTACATATATTAATATATATAAATATATATTATATGTAAGTATAATATATACTTGTATAGCACACATATATAACACACACATATATATCTAAATGTGTGTTAATGTATATATATCTGCACAGTCATGCATGCATGCACATCACACGTCTGTCACATACAGAAATGCACAATGCGTGTATATGTAAACACACATCTGCATGAGGACTCTATACTTAATGGGCAGACTTTGTATTGCATTAGCGTTGTGCAGTGATGAATTTTACTAAACACCCCTTTCAGCACCTCGCCTTCAAGCTGGGTCATGTCTTGTTGCATCTTGTCCCATCCCCGTGTTGTCTGGCAGAGCTCAGCTTTACTTTTCTGAGTGGCTGCTTGCCCTCCACACTGAGTCTCCACACAGCTATTTCCTCTCAAGTTCATGTCCCAGCTCTCCCATATGAACGTGAATGTTGTTGAACGTGAACTTTGTAGCAGCTGCATGCGCTTTTCTATTTAAAAAAGTCACACTTAGGTTTTGTTTTTGCTTTGTAAGGATAAAACTTCAAAGAGCCCTGCTGTAAAAATACAAAATTCATAAACTTCATGATGAGCTCAGAAATCAAGCGGAGTTTGCAAAGGAGCAGCTGAATGAATCGGGAAGAAGTTCCAAATCCCTTTGAAATGCAAGTTTAAAAATTTCAGACTGTGCAGGGGCTAACACAGCTATTTCCTCTCAAGTTCATGTCCCAGCTCTCCCATATGAACGTGAATGTTGTTGAACGTGAACTTTGTAGCAGCTGCATGCGCTTTTCTATTTAAAAAAGTCACACTTAGGTTTTGTTTTTGCTTTGTAAGGAAAAAACTTCAAAGAGCCCTGCTGTAAAAATACAAAATTCATAAACTTCATGATGAGCTCAGAAATCAAGCGGAGTTTGCAAAGGAGCAGCTGAATGAATCGGGAAGAAGTTCCAAATCCCTTTGAAATGCAAGTTTAAAAATTTCAGACTGTGCAGGGGCTAGGACAGTTTTCCTTATTATTATTATTTTTTTTTTTTTTGGTCTCTCTCTGTTTCTGAACTTCAAACCATTTTAAGAAGCTGTAAATTATCTTTCCTCTTAGTAATATCGACTTAGCCCCTCTGTGTCTGTAGTGCTGGAGGCTGGAAGGAGGAAACGGTCCTGGGCCAGCACGCATGCGCCTTGGGCCTCAGACCCTGGTGGGGCTGCAGGACATGCATCCTCGCTGAGTTCTAGAGGGCCCTGATGGGGAGTCAGCACAGAGGGAGAAGCAGCCAGTGGTTTGGTGGGTTAATCACCACCAAGGAGCTGCAGCTTCCTTGGGTCCTGGAGACTCAAGCTTCCAAGAACAGACGACAACCCTGCCCTCAAGGAGCACACTCCCTCCTGAAAAACCGATGCTCTCCGGGTCTGGGTTGGTGCGTGCAATTCCAGAAACATAAAGGTGGATGAAGCAAGGGCACCAGTCTCCAAGTCTCCTTTTGGTGGGGACAGCATTCACACCTCGATGGACGCCACTGCGGGCCCAGCAGGATGCAGTCGCACCGCTGTTACCACACTCAGATGCTTCCCAGGGCACTGAGCATAAAGCCCAGAGTAACCAGGACGCACGTAGGAAGGCAGAGGACGATGTGCCACCTCTGGGCCTCCCCCCTCTCTTGTTCCCTGGCCTCTTGCTCAGTCACTCGGCCTCTTTGCTGCTCTGAACTGCCAGCCCCTTCGTCTCCACTGCTCCTTGTTGCCCTTTATGTTTGCAGTCAAGTGATGGGAACACAGGAGCCCTCCCTGCAGTGCCCCTCACCTCACTGTGCATATAATTCTGGGGGTGTGGTGTCTGCAAAAGCAAAATGCTGAACTGACAACGGCTTCACAGTTAGGCTGCATGATCAGGAGCACTGGGGACAGACAGTGACTCCGACACAACATCAAGAAGAGATGAGACGGAAATCCAGCAGGGCAGGTGGGAAACTCCTCCATGGCACTGTTCACTTTCAGAAAAGCGTCCAGGAACACTGGAGTCACCGGCTTCTCCTTTGACACAGCTGAACATCAGTGCATCATGTCAATACCTTACTCAGAGGTTCAGTGAGGAGCCTGAAGATGGTGATAATGGTGATGACAGTAATGATGGTGGTGGTGATGGTGGTGATGGTGATGGTGGTGATGGTGGTGGT
>SJYC01057833.1:0-11776 GCA_006408675.1 Madoqua kirkii
GATAGATAGATAGATAGATAGATAGATAGATAGATAGAGATAGAGATATATTTCCCTGGTGGCTAAGATGGTAAAGAATCTGCCTGCAATGCAGGAGACCCAAATTTGATCCATGAATCAGGAAGATTCCCTGGAGGAGGGAATGTCTACCCACTCCAGTATTCTTGCCTGGAGAATTCCATAGACAGAAGAGCCTGGCAAGCTACAGTCCATGGGTGGCAAATGTCAGACACCTCTAAGCAACTAACTCTTTCATATCAATCTAGCTAGCTAGATATATGCTGAGACAATATAATACAAGTAAAGCCTAAGGCTCTCAAATTCTGATCACTTTTAATTTTATTAATGAGCTCCTTCCATCCTTCTCCTCTAGCAACTTCTATCTATTATTCTTTATGTTTAGTTACATTTGCTCATTATTTTAAGGATTTCAAATAGAAGTAAAATCATACACATTTTTCTCTGTTTGATTTATTTAACATAGCATAATACCCTCTAGGTTCATCCATGTTGTCACAAATGGAAAAGTTTTGTTCTATTATATGACTGAGTAATATTCCATTCCCACCTAGTGCAGTGGTAAAGAACCCGCTTGCCAAGGGAGGAGACATGAGAGATGCAGGTTCTATCCCTAGGTCAGCAAGATCCCCTGAAGTAGGAAATGGCAACCTACTCCAGTATTCTTGCCTGGAAAATTCCATGGACAGAGGAGTCTGGCAGGCTACAGTCTAGCAGGTTGTAAAGAGGCAAACATGACTGAACAGCTAAGCACAGACAGATAATATTCCAGAATCTGCCTGCAATGCAGAGACTCAGTTTTGATCACTGGGTCAGGAAGATCCCCTGGATAAGGAATGGTAACACACTCTAGTATTCTTGCCTGGAGAATTCCACGGACAGGGGAGACTGGTGGGCTACAGTACATGGGGTCCCAAAGAGTTAGACATGATTGAATGAGAAGGAAATGTCAACCCACTCCAGTACTCTTGCCTGGAGGACCCCAGGGACAGGGGAGCCCGGTGGGCTGCCATCTATGGGGTCGCACAGAGTTGGACACGACTGAAGCAACTTAGCAGCAGCAGCAGAGTGACTAACACATGCTGCTATTTTACCGGCAAAGATTTTAAATATTTGTCAACTGATAAAATATTACTGGTTGTGGGATGCTAAAATCCTCTTTTGTTGACTTCTTAATTGAATGTTTCACTTTTGTTGTTGTTATTGTTCAGTCTCCAAGTCATATCCAACCAAGTCATATCTTTGCAATCCTACAGACTAAAGCATGACAGAATTCCCTGTCCTTCACTGTTTCCTGGAGTTTGCTCAACCTCATGTCCATTGACTTATCCAATCATCTCATCCTCTGTTGCCCCCTTCTCCTCCTGCCCTCAAAATATCCCAGCATCAGGGTCTTTACCAATGAATTGGCTCTTCCCATAAGGTGGCCAAAGTATTGGGACTTCAGCTACAGCATCAGTCCTTCCAATAAATATTCAGGGTTGATTTCCTTTAGGACTGACTAACCAATGAATTGGCTCTTCCCATAAGGTGGCCAAAGTATTGGGACTTCAGCTACAGCATCAGTCCTTCCAATAAATATTCAGGGTTGATTTCTTTTAGGACTGACTAGTTTGATCTCCCTTCTGTCCAAGGAATTCTCAAGAGTCTTCTTTAGCACCATAGTTTGAAAGCATCAATTCTTTGGCACTTCGCCTTCTTCCTGGTCCAACTCTCACATTTGTACCTGACTACTGAAAAGACCATAGCCTTGACTATGTATGGACCTTTGTTGGGAAAGTGATGTCTTTGCTTTTTAATACTCTATCTGGGTTTTTCATAGTTATCCTTCCAAGAAGCAATTGTCTTCTAATTTCATGGCTGCAGTCACCATCCACAGTGACTTTAGAGCCCAAGAAGAGGAAATCTGTCACTTCTTTCACCTTTTCCCCTTCTATTTGCTGTGAAGTGGTGGGATTGGATGTCATGATCTTAGCTTTTTTTAACTCTGAGTTTTAAGCCAGCTTTTTTATTCTCCTCTTTCACTCTCATCAAGAGGCTCTCTAGTTCCTCTCCACTTTCTTCCATTAGAGAGGCATCATCTGCTCATCTGAGGTTGTGGATATTTCTCCCAGTAACCTTGATTCCAGCTTGGAATTCATCCAGCCTGACATTTCTCATGACGTTCTCTCCATGTAAGTTAAATAAAGAGGGTAACAATATAAAGCCTTGTTATACTCCTTTCTCAATTTTGAACCAGTCAGCTGTTCCATATAAGGTTATAAATCTTCCTTCTTGACCTGCATACAGGTTTCTCGGGAGACAGGAAAGATGATCTCTTATTTCTGTACCTTTAAGAGTTTTCCACAGTTTGTTATGATTCATGCAGTCAAAGGCTTTAGCACAGTCATTGAAACAGAAGTAAATGTTTTTCTGGAATTCTGTTGCTTTTGCTATGATCCATTGAATGTTGGCAATTTGATCTCTGGTTCCTTTGTCTTTTCTAAACTGAGCTTGTACATCTGGAAATTCTTGATTCAAGTACTGCTGAATATTAGCTTGAAGGATTTTGAGCATAACTTTACTAGCATGGGAAGTGAGTGCATTGTCCAGTAGTTTTAACATTCTTTACTACTGCCTTTCTTGGGAACTGGGATGAAGATTTACCTTTCCCAGTCCTGTGGCTACTGCTGGGTTTTCTGAATTTGCTTATGTATTGAGTGCAGCGCTTTAAGAGCATCATCTTTTAGGATTTTAAATAGCTCTGCTGGAATTCCAACACCTTCAGTAGCTTTATTAGCAGTACTACTTCCTAAGGCCCACTTGACTTCACACTCCAAGATGTCTGGCTTTAGGTGAGAGACCACACCATCATAGTTATCTGAGTCATTAAGAGCTTTTTTGTACAGTTCTTCTGGGTATTCTTGCCACCTCTTCTTAATCTCTTCTGTTTTTGTTAGGCCCATACTGTTTCTGTCCTTTATTGTGCCTATCTTTGCACAAAATGTTCCCTTCGTATTTCCAATTTTCTTTTTTTCCCCCATTTTATTTTTTTAATATAAATTTATTTACTTTAATTGGAGGCTAATTGCTTTACAATATTGTATTTTCTTGAAGAGATCTCTAGTCTTTCCCATTCTATTGTTTTTCTCTATTTCTTCTCATTGTTCACTTAAGAAGGCGTTCTTATGTCTCTTTGCTATTCTTTGGAACTCTGCATTCAGTTGGGTATATCTTTTCCTCTCTCCTTTGTCTTTTGATTCTTTTTTTTTTCCTCAGCTATTTGTAAGGCCTCCTCAGACAACCATTTTGCCTTCTCGCCTTTCTTTTTCTTTGGGATGGCTTTGATCACCGCCTCCTGTACAGTGTTATGCACCTCTGTCCATTGTTTTTTTGCACTCTATTAGATCTAATCCCTTGAATTGTCATTTCCACTGTATAATAGTAAGGGACTTGATTTAGGTCATACTGGTCCTAGTGGTTTTCCCCACTTTATTTTAAGCCTCAATTTTACAACCATTTTGCCTCTCGCCTTTCTTTTTCTTTGGGATGGCTTTGATCACCGCCTCCTGTACAGTGTTATGCACCTCTGTCCATTGTTTTTTTGCACTCTATTAGATCTAATCCCTTGAATTGTCATTTCCACTGTATAATAGTAAGGGACTTGATTTAGGTCATACTGGTCCTAGTGGTTTTCCCCACTTTATTTTAAGCCTCAATTTTAGTACAAGGAGTTGATGATCTGAGCCACAGTCAGCTCCAGCTCTTATTTTTGCTGTCTGTATAGAACTTCTCCAGTATTCTGGCCTGGAGAATTCTAGGACTGTATAGTCCAGGAGGTCCTAAAGAGTCGGATATGACTGAGCAAATTGCACTTACATAGAGCTTCTCCATCTTTGACTGAACAGAAATATAATCAATCTGATTTCATTACTGACTATTTGATGATGTCCATGTAAATTCATATCCTGAATTATTGGAAAAGGGTGTTTTCTATGACCAGTGTATTTTAGTCTGCTGATTTCTAAGATGTCAGTGTTCAGTCTTACTATCTCCTGCTTGACCACACCTAATTTACCCTGATACATGGACCTAACAGTTCAGGTTCCTTGCAATATTGTTCTTTACAGCATTGGATATTACTTTCACCACCAGCCACATCCACAACTGAGTGTCATTTCTGCTTTGGCCCAACCACTTCATTCTTTCTGGAGCTACAAGTAATTGCCCTCCACTCTTTCCCAGTAGCATTTTGGACACCTTCCAACTAGGGGGCTCATTTTCTGGTGTCACATATTTTTGCCTTTTCATATCGTTTATGGCATTCTCATGGCAAGGATACCAGAGTAGCTTGCCATTCCCTCCTCCAGTGGACCATGTTTTGTCAGAATCCTCCATTATGACCCATTTGTCCTGAGTGGTTCTGCATGGCATGGCTCATACCTTCATTGAGTTATGCAAGCCCCTTTGTCATGACAAGCTGTGATCCATGAAGAAGCAAAAATGATATACTAAACATTAAACCTCTAATAAGTATTCTTATATTTTTTCCTGAATTTTATATGCATATAATTTTGAATATCATTTATATTATTGGTTTTTAGGCTAAGAATCTTTGGCTCAGCAAGATTTCAGGTTGATATATTGCTATGCTAATTCATGTTTTGTGCAATTTTTGTTAGTTACCAATTTTCTTCAGAAAAAACCTTCAGGCTGAGTTTCTGAATTGTTTATTTAAATTTTACATCTATGTCTGTATTTGCATGGTTTAAAAAATTATCTCTGTCAATCTAAGTTTAGCTATACATCATTATATATATTTCTGAAAACAAGCAAGCACCACAAGGTAAGCAGACATACTGAATGACTATAATTAATGTACTGCTGATGATGTTTAAAACAACAAATGAGTCAACTAATGAGTCAATTACCTGTTGATCTAAATAACTCATGAAAAAACAAGCTAACTCACTTGTTAACATCAATTGAGTGTTTGGTATTTAAGTCTTTTGATGTAATCATGACAAAGTGTATAAAAATTGTCAAATTCTACATTTTCAATCATTTTTCTCCATCATCATTTCCCAAGGCATTCTTTTAATATCTCTCCTACTGGGTAGATTCATCTTTATTAAATGGATAAACAAGGAATTCAAGAGTACAAAATTGGCACTAAGTAACTATGTACTTTAGTAAAAGTTTGTTAATATTTCTCAGACTCAATTTTTCTGGAGTTTCTTTAAATTTCAAAATTACTCATGCTATGAATCTGGTCCATGCATTCTGAGAAGTTAACATGGTCAAGAAATGATCAGAAAATGTCAGTTTTTACTTGTGGAGACTTTGCCTAAGGGTATCAGATTATCAAGACGTATAATTTAGTATGCAATTTAGATGGAAAAGGCAATAGCACTCCACTCCAGTACTCTTGCCTGGAAAATCCTATGGATGGAGGAGCCTGGTAGGCTGCAGTCCATGGGGTCGCTAAGAGTCAGACAGGACTGAGAGACTTCACTTCTCACTTTCATGCATTGGAGAAGGAAATGGCAACCCACTCCGTGTTCTTGCCTGGAGAATCCCAGGGACGGGGGAGCCTGGTGGGCTGCCGTCTATGGGGTCACACAGAGCTGGACATGACTGAAGCGGCTTAGCAGCAGCAGCAGAAGCAGCATGCAATTTAGAAACAGTATGAATTAAGACTATAAAATCATTAATATCATAGACAATGTTAACATAGTTTATACTCTTGTAAATGAGAACCAGAACAGTAACTATGCAGGACACTAAATTATATGAAATTTGCTATAAAGACATTTCAAATTAGCTTAAATTTGAAATATCCTTCTATCTCTTTCATGGGTTTATTCAAAAAGTTTGTGTACAAATCCTCATTAAGCATTTTCCATCAATGCTAAAACAAACATATGCTTATTTTCTCTTCTTCAGAAATGTTTTACCTTAATTACTGAGTAATGCTTAGGTTCTCATTAAAAACAATTATTATAGAAAGACTAAGTTTAAATCTGAATAATTTGAAAATAACCAACTTAATATCAGTTCACTAATAAATTGATTACACTATTGTCAACAAGCTAATATAAATTTCTTTGATGTAAGTATAATTCAGGTACAAGTATAGAGATCGATGACTACCCCACTCCAGTGATAACGGACAAAATAAGAAAAAAATTCATTGTAAAAAGCAAACTATTAGAAATCATATTCCCAATTTGACTTTGTCAAATCTTCTTTCTTTTGAGTGAAATACAGATGAAGAAAAAATAATGCAAGTGTTAGAGGACACAGGCATATACACATACACACATATGTTTTAAGTTTTAAGAACATAAAGAGATGATAAAATAGGCTTAATTAAACAAGTAGTTACACTTTTTGAGTGTTTGAATAGGAATATTAACAACATAGAAAATACTTTTAAATTAAGATAGTGTACATCTGTGGTCTTCCAAACATTTATTATATAATAATGAAACTCAGATGGCTTTACTTTCTTGAAAAGGTTATTATCTTACTGACCAAATGTCTGAAGGCTATTTTCACTTGCTTGTTCCTTAGTGTATAGATGAAAGGGTTCAAGAGAGGGGCAACTGAGGTATTTAAAACAGCCACTCCCTTATTAAAAGTTGCAGCATCCTCCACAGAGGGATTTATATACATGAAGATACAGCTTCCATAAGAAAGTGAGACCACAATCATGTGAGAAGAACATGTAGAAAAAGCTTTTTTTCTTTGTTGAGCGACGGGATTCTCAAAATTGTCCTGATAATATATGTATAGGAAAGAATCACCAGCATCAAGGTGAAGATGAGAGTAACGGCAGCAAGGACAAATTCAATCACTTCTATGAAACGTGTGTCTGAACAGGATAAATGCAACAGTACCGTATAGTCACAGCAATAATGATTGATGGTGTTGGAGGCGCAGAAAGGCAGCTGGAGAGTCATTACATGGGGCACAATGACAACTAAAAAGCCAGAGAACCAGGAACATAGGACAAGCTGAATGCAGAGTCTTCTGCTCATTAGAGTTGTGTAATGTAGTGGTTTGCAAATGGCAACATAGCGATCAAAGGACATGGCAGCTAAAAGGTAAAATTCGGTTGCTCCCAAAAGGATGGCAAAAAAATACTGAGTGAAACAACCAGCAAAGGAGATAGTCTTATCTCCGGTTCCAATACTGACTAACATTTTGGGAACAAAGACAGAAGTAAATGATATTTCCAAAACAGAGAAATTCCGGAGGAAGAAATACATAGGAGTCTGAAGGCGATGGTCCAGCAGAGTCAGAATGATGATTGTCAAGTTTCCCATGATACTTAAGACATATGTTAACAGCAGAAAAGGGAAAAGCACAGCTTGAAGTTTGGCATCACTTGTCAGTCCAAGAAGGATGAACTCTGTCACTGATGTTTGGTTTCCCATAGATAACTTCTGACAAATTAACGAAGAATAAAATAATAACTGTTGGAATAAAATTTATCAGGTTTTATTGAAAAATAAAATCAAATTCAAAACAATTAGAAGTAAAATTTAAAACTCAGAATCTTTCTCTTCCCCTTATTTTTTCAAAGTCAGATCTTTTAATGAAACAATTTACATATTTTCCTATTTTGATTCATAAATAACAAAGGTACTGCTTCTTAAAAACATTTTCAATTGTTTCTTCTAAAATGAATCAATATTTGTTTTCATCATTTTCCCACTTGTTTGCACTTTCCTTTGTATTCTTTCTATTCCAACTTTCTTCTCTAAACTATTGGATGCTGTCACATGTACTTACACAAACATAAAGAACATTTAGAGAAGAGGTTTAATTGGGATTTCTTAAATTAGCCTTTTAACTCAGTTTATTAGCCAACAAATATATACAATCCAAGGTATGAACTAGAGGAATAAAATTGGACTTTTGTTTTGTTTTGCATTTTCTCTTATTTCAGATTTCTCATTTTGAACAATAATTCTGTGCATCTACTGAAGTTCAAAGAGTGGATAGATTTTTATTTTAATTCTGAAGTGTCTGGAACTTACAATATTGACAGTTTCTGTGTCATGAAAAGTGTTCAATAAATGACATGACCACTTAAAATAGATATGTGGATTACTGTGCTCTTGGTGAAATATTAAGCTTAAAGAAATATTGTGCTTTCTTGCTATTAGCAGAATCTGCCCATCAACCTATTGCAGTTCTTTAAAAGTCAGTTCAAGCTCTGCTCTCCATAAAATTTTATCTGACAAACACAATTAGCAATAATTGTTTCTCTTCTTCTTTATAAAAATTTATCATAAAGTAACACTGGGTCATAAAGTCAAATTACTTTCTAATTATATCAAATATGTATAAAGAAAGAAAGTGAAGTCACTCAGTCGTGTCTGACTCTTTGCGTCCCGTGGATGGTAGCCCACCAAGCTCCTCGGTCCATGGGATTCTCCAGGCAAGAATACTGGAGTGGGTTGCCATTTCCTTCTCCAAGGGATTATTCTGACCCAGGGATAGAACCCAGGTCTCCCACATTGCAGCCAGACGCTTTAACCTCTGCACCACCAGTACTTTATCCAACTTTTTTGGGGGGCTTCCCTGGTGGCTCAGAGGTTAAAGTGCCTCCCTCCAATGCAGGAGACCCAGGTTTGATCCCTGGGTCGGGAAGATCCCCTGGAGAAGGAAATGGTAACCCACTGCAGTATTCTTGCCTGGAAAGAGTTGGACACGACTGAGCAACTTCACTTTCACTTTCACTATAACCCACAAGAACAGGCTCCACTTTTCTTTATATCTTTTTTTACAGAGGCTAGAAAACTGCACAGATTTGGTAAAAATTTCAAGGCAAAATATTTTTTTACTTCTCTTTAGATTCATGGGGTGTCCCAGGTGGCACTAGTTGTAAAGAACCCACCTGCTAATGCAGGGGATGTAAGAGATGCAGGTTCAATTCCTAGGCTGGGAAGATCCCATGGAGAAGGAAATGGCAACCCACTCCAGTTTTCTTGCCTGGAAAATCCCATGAACAGAGGAGCCTGGTAGCTTACAGTCCGTTCATAGACCTATTTAATTGAATACTATAGAGCTTTATGCAGATCAAAACTACAATTAAGTTTACACATACAGTTTCTCAGATTTTTCTTTTAATATTTTCCATAATCAGACATGAAAAATATTACTATGAGAATGATTTTCCTATGCAAAATATAATGAGGTTTCTTTTTCACTTAGCTATTGTTTCACTACTTATGCTGACGTATGTTCATATGATGATATGCAATAAGGCAGTGACAGCTATACATTACATCCTTGTCAAGGTAAAAATTCCAGAAATATTTGATACACATAAAAGGGTAACTTTGCTGGGAAGATTTATTGTATGATAGAATTATGTCTAGAAAATTTGAAGATTCATGTCTCCTGATAGTATAACTATAACCAATTTGCACTTTTGTACAGAATTGTCTCTTTTGTTAACTACCTCAATATTAATGTATTAACATGAAGTTATAACATGCTATGCAGTTATACAGTATTAGTCCTGTCTCTCATACACATCTAAATATATATACTCATATATAAAATTACATCTATATATTATCAAATGACAAATATTTCATTCAAACAAGATTTATTTAGCAAAAGATATATTTGTCATTAATAGCTATCCTGCTAAGACACTGATTTTTAAAAAGATAAGGTTTATTTGTAGTTGAAAAGATGTTGATAAACTTTCTCAGACTTTTCTGGATATCATTAGTTTTGAATCCTTTCACAATGAAATATATATAACTCTCATGTTTAGTCTCTGTCTCTTTCTGCAGTGGACCCTAAGCATTATAAACCTCTATCCCTTTGTTCTTGATTATATTTAGGAGGAAAGTTAAAAAAACTGAATCCATGAAAAGTAGGAATTGGAATAGTTGAAAAACAGGAAAAAAATTATTTATTTTACCACTTCAAGCTCTAATTCTGTGAGCATGGCATAACATTTTTTTGGCTTGAAAATACCTTTTGCTGTTAAAATATAATGCTTTGAGAATTTTTACCTTTATTTAAGTCAATCAAAATTCTACAAAAAAGAATGTGTGTGCAGTTATGTCAACAAATAAACATGAAACGTATACCAAAAAAAAAAAGCAATAATGAGACACATCTCTAATTAAATGCAGCAGTCATCAGCCCTCTCCTACCTCAAAGAGATAAATCAATTCTACCTTCACTCCAAATCAGTTCCTTTTGTGGCTGAAAGAGAGAATATAAACTTTTAGAACCCACTGGGAAATCCTCCCTGGGCCATGAGAATGTGTCTGCTTCAAAACCCTCAGGAACAGCCTGATTTTCTCTAACAAAGGTAGGAAAATTAGAAGGTAGGAGAAGAAAAAGGCAGTCCTATGTAGAGCATACTGGAGAAGGAAATGGCAACCCACTCCAGTATTCTTGCCTGGAGAATCCTATGGACCGAGGAGCTTGGTGGGCTACAGTCCATGGGTCACAAAGAGTCGGACACGACTGAGCGACTTCACTTTCACTTCACTTCACTATGTAGAACATATACCTAAGCTGAAATCCCCTGCCAAATCTTCCCTACAATTTCATTGCTCTTAGAAATTATCTATCACTCTTTTTCATATTCACTTTGCTCTGAGTGTATATATTGCTGTTCCCTGGTCACGTAAGGGCATTACCAACTCGATGCTCTTCTATCTGCATTCTTTCTCCAGCCATCACAAGACTGGAGTTCACTCTCATCGCTCAGATCTCAGAAGTGGGCATGCCTCACAGAAGCCTCCCTGACCATACTACACAGGATAGTCATTACTCAGTCATGTCTGACACCTTCAGTTCAGTTCAGTTCAGTTCAGTCACTCAGTCGTGTCCGACTATTTGCCACCCCATGAATCACAGCATGCCAGGCGTCCCTGTCCATCACCAACTCCTGGAGATCACTCAAACTCATGTCCATAGGGTCGGTTATGCCATTCAGCCATCTCATACTCTGTCGTCCCCTTCTCCTGCCCCCAATCCCTCCTAGCACCAGGGTCTTTTCCAATGAATCAGCTCTTCAGATGAGGTGGCCAGAGTATTGGAGTTTCAGCTTTAGCATCAGTCCTTCCAATGAATATCCAAGACTGATCTTTAGGATGGATTGGTTGGATCTCCTTGCAGTCCAAGGGACTCTCAAGAGTCGTCTCCAACACCACTGTTCAAAAGCATCAATTCTTCCGTGCTCAGCTTTCTTCACAGTCCAACTGTCACATTCATACATGACTACTGGAAAAACCATAGCCTTGACTAGACGGACCTTTGTTGGCAAAGTAATGTCTCTGCTTTTGAGTATGCTGTCTCCATCTGCAGTGATTTTGCAGCCCCCCAAAATAAAGTCTGACACTGTTTCCACTGTTTGCCCATCTATTTGCCATGAAGTGATGGGACCAGATGCCTTAGCTTGCTTGATATTTAATACAGAGTAGATTTTTTTTATTGTTAACATCATTCCTAAATTCTATTATATTTTTTTATTTGCTTTCATGCTTACTGCATATCATCCACACTAATATGTAAGCTCCATTAAGTGAAGGACTTTTATTAATGCTAGGTCATAAGCCACTAGTTGTTATGAAAGTGATCAGTACATACTTAAAATTCTATTAATATATGTGAATTGTATCTTTTTTTTACCTGAATTTATGTCATATCAGTTTTCTCTAGTTTTGAACTATTCTAGCATGTCATATTACTTTAACTTTTCATGAGCGGTCAATAGTCTTTAAATTCCTTT
>SJYC01057839.1:0-22813 GCA_006408675.1 Madoqua kirkii
TGATGCTGGGAGTGATTGGAGGCAGGAGGAGAAGGGGAAGACAGAGGATGAGATGGCTGGATGGCATCACTGACTCGACGGACTTGAGTCTGACTGAACTCCAGGAGTTGGTGATGGACAGGGAGGCCTGGCGTGCTGCAATTCATGGGGTCACAAAGAGTAGGACATGACTGAGTGACTGAACTGAACTGAAGAAGATGTGCTACAAACAAACTTATTTATAAAGCAGAAACAGACTCAGACTTAGAGAATGAACTCACAGTTGTCGATGAGAAGGACAGGTGAAGGGATAGTTTAGGAGTTGGGGGATGACAGGTACACACTGCTACATTTAAAATGGATAACCAATAAGGACCTACTGTATAGCACAGCGAATTGTGCTCAATGTATATGTGGTAGCCTGGATGGGAGGGGATATAGAAGAATGGATACATGTATATGCATGAATTTGAGTCCCTTTGCTTTCTACCTGAAACTGTCAAAACATTGCTTACTGGCTATACTACAATACAAAATAAAAAGCTTAAAGAATAGGACTTCTGACTTTCAAATATCCTACATCCAACCATATACAATTGACTCTCGAACATTATGGGAGAGAATGAGCATTGCCTCCTCTCAGCCAGCAGTCAAAAATCCTTGTATACCTTACAGTCTCACTTCCGTGTCTGCTGCAGCATTTGCATCCATGGATTCAACCAATCAAGTATATGTTAAGAACACAATGAAGAGCACAGGTTGTAACTCTGCTAGAGAGGGAAATGCTACAAATGTGAAGTGGGTGCAGAGGAACTTTTTTGTGACATCATGCCTGTCCTAAAACTGGCTCATGTTGATATCTCCCACAATGTGATTGTGATGTCTGCTCTCTCTGTGCTTTCATTCTTAGCCTGTCTCCTCATTCTGTGCTCCTATGTGTGCATTCTGGTGACCATCCTGAGAATCTCCAGCCACTGGCAGAAGCAAAGCTTTCTCCACTTGCTCTTCTCATATTCTGGTTGTTTCTCTCTTTGTGGCATTACCTTGTTCACCTACCTCCTACCAAAGACTGGACACACTCCAGAAATAGACAAGGCAACTGCACTCATGCACACAGTGGTCACATCTGCTCTGAATCCAGTTATCTACACCTTGAGGAACAAGGAAGTGAAGGAAGCCTTTCAAAGACTAACAATAAGGAGTACTATTAGACATGTGGCATAAAGTACTTGCAGGATCGCAACCAAGAAACACACAGACCTCTTCTATGTTTTTATATATGTTCAAGCAAAAGAAAAGTATGAGGCTTCTCTAGTGACTCTGTGGTGAAGAGTTTGCTTGCTAACAAAGGAGACACTGGTTCAATCCTGTTTCAGGAAGATCCTACTTTCTGCAGAGCGACTAAGCCTGATACCACAACTATGGATATGGAGCCACAACTACTGAGCCCACACACCACAAATTCTAAAGTCCATGTGCCCTGGATCCCGTGGTCTGCCACAAGAGAGGTCACTGCAATAAGAAACCTGTGCACAACTGGAGATTAAGGCCTGCTTGACACAACTACAGAATTGCCCATGTAGGAACAAGGACTCAACACAGCCATAATTAAATAAATAATTAATTAAAAAGAGAAACGTTCAATAGGATTTTTAAAGTATATATCTTGTATTCAATCAACAATATTCAATCAACAAAACTACTGAGTATCTCCTGGGTACTACTGGATTTTTCCTGACTACCATGGTAATAGGAGTAAGGTTAGTGTGTTTCACACTTTGGGATGAAATAAAATATTTCTCCAGTGGAAAATGCTAAAAAGTAAAAATGAAAAAATTAGTATATTTTAGTGCTAAACATATGATGTTGTCACACAAGAGCTTAAGTGGAGTACCCTCCCATACTTACTCACCTCTGATACACCCAAATGATGATGTATTAAATAATCATCCAAGAGATGGTGAAGGACAGGGAAGCATAGCCTGCTGTAGTCCATGGGGTCACAGAGTCAGACAGGACTGAGCAACTGAACACAACAACAATAAATACTGATGAGTGTTGTACCCTGTAACTCAACTCTAAGTGTTTAACTTGTAAATCCAGTGAAGGATTCTGATTTTTTATCCAAAACTAGCTTGTTTCTATGGTATTATCTACTCATCTTTTGGGTTTTCATACAAATGAAGGTTTAGAGAAACATATATTACATATTACCTAGGGCAATGATAAAAGTATGATTCAGTTCAGTTCAGTTGTTCAGCTGTGTCCGACTCTTTGGGACCCCATGAACCTCAGCATGCCAAGCCTTCCTGTCCATCACCAACTCCCGGAGTTCACCCAAATTCATATCCATCGAGTTGGTGATGCCATCCAGCCATCTCATCCTCTGTCTTCCCCTTCTCCTCCTGCCTCCAATCCCTCCCAGCATCAGAGTCTTTTCCAATGAGTCAACTCTTTGCATGAGGTGGCCAAAGTATTGGAGTTTCAGCTTTAGCATTAGTCCTTCCAAAGAACACCCAGGACTGATCTCCTTTAGAATGGACTGGTTGGATCTCCTTGCAGTCCAAGGAACTCTCAAGAGTCTTCTCCAACACCACAGTTCAAAAGCATCAATTCTTTGGCACTCAGCTTTCTTCACAGTCCAACTCTCACATCTATACATGACCACTGGAAAAACCATAGCCTTGACTAGACAGACCTTTGTTAGCAAAGTAATGTCTCTGCTTTTTAATAAGCTATCTAGGTTGGTCCTCCCACGACAAGGTGTCTTTTAATTTCATGGCTGCAGTCACCATCTGCAGTGATTTTGGAGCCCCCCAAAATAAAGACTGACACTGTTTCCCCATCTATTTGTCATGAAGTGATGATACTATTATTCAAATTTTTTCCTCTCGATCTAGTTTTTTTTAATTTTATTTTTACTTTATTCTACTTTACAATACTGTATTGGTTTTTCCATACATTGACATGAATCCACCACAGGTGTACATGAGCTTCTAATTATGGTTTTACTTGTCCCCAATTTCCCTGCTTTCCTCTATTGTGAATGTACAGTATATTGCTTTGATCAGATTCCCATTCTATTCCCATAAATAATCAGGTCCTAATTTCAGGACACTGATGGTCTGAATCTAGAATGCATATCAGTAGTATTACAACTGAAAGGAATATAACTAGATTTTTTAAATGTAGAGATTAAACATCACTGGCCAAGTAGAGGCTGAGCGAATATATTGGTATATTCTGTGCCTGAAAAACATGAATGTATGTTCTCTCCTGGTCAGAAGTAAGAATGATTATAATTGGGACACTGTGATAACCATATATAAGAGGACATTCAATACAGCAGACTGACCAAAGGGTCACAGGCACAACTTGTTCAATAGCAGAAACTCTCCCTGCAAAGCTGACCCTTAGTTGTGTCTGCACACATAACAAATGCTTCAATGTGTGTGGGTGCATGGGGACACACACATGCGCTTACACACACACACACACACACGCACACACACACAAACAGCCCAATCCAATAAGTGCCAGTCATCACAGAGTATCTGATCTCTTCTATTGTTTTGACTGCATTTTAACAATCAATGTTCAGCAAAACCACTTAGAGGAGAACTTGCTGTTAGTATTTATTACCTAACTATTCAAAAACCCATGCTTATGCCTGAAGTAGTTTCTGGATATTCTGAACCACCAGTTCTCCTGGATTCCAGAAGAAGGCTGAATTCCCAGAAAAGCAGATGAAAGAAATCTCTTTCCCAAACTTGTGTGCCATTTTAATGCTTGAGCTTCAGAGCAGTTCCTCCCATAGTTCACACTTTAAAAGACTAATTTCCACACACATCACAAGACACATATCAGTACTGAAGGTTAGCTGGAAGAATGCTAGAGACTCGAAAACAGCATCTCAAATAATGCCCTATTGTATAACGTACAGAAGGGAAAGATGTGTTCAGAACTTCAGTTTCAGTAATAGAAAGTTGTGAATACCAATGAGATGCTCTCAGAATACGCCTGCTTCTTGGAGACATGCCCAGCACCATTCCCTTGTGTTGAGACTTCATGACGTCACTTCCAAGGCCCAAACTGATTTTAAGTACCAGAAATCACGAATCACTATCTCCACAGACCATCAAAATGATAAAACTTAATATCACATTTATCACTATATTTTTAAGGTATAAAAGCATTTTTTAAATCATGTGATAAAGGTGATACCATCTTCATTGCAACTATTTGTTTTAAACATGTGACATGCATGGAGTGTAGCATGTTTTGCATGTTCATTCATTTCAGAATAGACCAAAGCTGAAGGAAGGAGGCTCTTTAAATTCTAAAGAAGATAGAAAATGAGTCAATAATAGTTGGGTTACTTAAAAGTTAGGAGGACTTGCCTGGTGGCTTAGATCTGCCTGAAGAAATCTGCTTGAAGTGCACGAGACTCAGGTTCAATCCCTCAGATTGGAGAATTGCTTGAAGAATTATTGAACAGAGGATAGAGCCTGTCTCTCTTCTTGCCTGGATAATTCCATGGACAGAGGAGCCTGACAAACTATAGTTCATGGGGTCACAGAGTCAGACACAACTGAGAAACTAGCACAGGTGCACACATACACACACACACATAATTTGGAGCTTCCCCCAGCGACCTACACATAGCTGCCTGTAAGTATGGCAGAGAGAGGAGGATGCAAGGCCAGTAGAAACATTGCATTGGCGTCCCTGATAGCTCAGCTGGTAAAGAATCCGCCTGCAATGTGGTAGACCCTGGGTCAATTCCTGGGTTAGGAAGATCCCTTGGAGAAGGGAGAGGCTATACACTGTATTCTGGCATGGAGAATTCAATGGACTGTATAGTCCATGGGTTTACAAAGAGTCAGCCACAACTGAGTAACTTTCATCTTCACAATTTTCACTACAAAACTGTGGGCCCAGAAGTAGAATTTCCTTCTATATCTTATGCAATATGGGAAAGGAGGGCTATAAGCATATCAAAATATAATGAGGGTGTTGAGGGTACTTCAAATAGAACTACTGCAAAATTTTGAAAGTCTGTTAAATACTATCCATTGGTCTACAGAGTTTACTTTGTGCTGGTTCTATTGATATATAAAAAGACATGAGCAGTCATTGTGCATCTGAGAAACTTAAAGAAAATTAATATGGAAAATAGCCATATAATTCAATAACTGAAATGCAAGGTGCAAATCCACTAGAAATACTAGGATTTACCCATTGAAATTTAAGTGATGTAACTAACAGCAATAGATCATCTCTGGGACATGTATTCCAATAATGAAAACCAAATTTACATTGAATGTTTGTCATTGTTTTTTAACAAATTCCTCTTGAGACAAATTAAACTGTACAGTGGATGCAATCCCCATGGTCTCTAGTCGGAGTAGAAATACTGCCTGTTTTATAACCATGTTATAATTAGGAGTTGTCAGAAGTCTAGAAGGCTGACAAGGAAAGGAAAGTTTTTCTTGTGGTTCTCGGTATGTTCTCCCATTCAAATTTCTTGTACAATTACACTGAGGATATAGAAAGGACATTCTGGTGGTTTTGATTTTCATGGATTTTAGCTACCAAGTTATAATTTTATCATATTCAAATAAAATGACTAAAATATGTAAGAAAATGAATGGGTAGATGCGTTGAAATATTCACCCTTTCAAACACTTAAGTGTAAATTTAAGGGAAAATTATAGAATTCAGAGACCAGAACATAGCACCTTTACAATTTACTCACTACACTTACCTTTTATGTGACTCATTTACACTTAATGGTAAAGATTTTCCCTGCAATGCTAGAGACCTGGGTACAATCTTTGGGTGGGGAAGATACCCTAAGAACAGAATGGCAACCCACTCCAGTATTCTTGCCTGGAGATTTCTAGGAACAGAGGAATTTGGTGGTCACAGTTGATGGGGTCACAAAGAGTCCAAAACAACCGAAATAGCTAACACTTTTACACTTAGGAAGCTTTCATATATATTACACACCTAACAGTCTGTCTATATCATTAGGATAACAACAAGGTAAAAAGAAAACATGAGAGGATGTAATTTAAAGCCACTGTTTTCTCTAAATTTCTATGAAATTACAGAACTCTAAGTCAGGAAGAAATCCTGGATCAATTATGTTGGTGCATGCATGCATGCTAAGTTGCTTCAGTTTGTCTGACTCTTTGCAATCATATGGACTGTAGCCCACTAGAGTCCTCTGTCCATGGATTTCTCCAGCCAAAAATACTGGAGTGGGTGGCTATGTCCTCCTCCAGGGAATCATGGGAATCATTTCAAAACTTCTAGCAAACAAAATACAAGTGTGTAGGTTCTCATGTCAGACCACTGACCCTAGAAAGTTCCACAGAGACCTACGCTAGGTGACTGGATGCCTTTAGGTTGTTACTTCTGCACCCTCTGCTCTCTCCACAGATGTCTAGCTCTGAGCCTATCGTGAGTGGAAACCAGTCCCTCTGTACCCACTTCACATTTGTAGCATTTTCCTCTCTAGCAGAGTTACAACCTGTGCTCTTCATTGTGTTCTTAACCATATACTTGTCTACCATGGGAGGAAACCTTCTCATCATTGGCTTGATCTGGGGCACCCCTTCCTTACACACTCCCATGTATTTCTTCCTGGTTAACCTCTCCTTTCTGGAGATGTGCTATATCACTAGTGTGGTGCCTCAGATGCTGGTGCACTTGCTTGTGGAGATCAAGATCATAAGCGTGGCACGCTGTGCAGCTCAGATGTATGTATTTAGCATCTTGGGACTGACAGAATGCTGCCTGCTAGCAGCCATGGCTTATGACCGCTTTGTAGCTATTTGCCATCCTCTGCATTACTCTCTCCTGATGGGCCCTGGTGTGTGTTTGAAATTGGCTGCAGTATCTTGGACCACTGGAGTCGTGGTGGAATCAGCCCAGACCACATGGATCTTCACTCTGCCCTTCTGTGGAACAGGAAGGATCCAGCACTTTTTCTGTGACATCATGCCTGTAGTGAAACTAGCTTGTGTTGATACGTCCCACAATGAAATTGTGATGTTTGCTATCTCCGTGCTCTTTATCATGACCCCCTGTCTCCTCATTCTGTGCTCCTATGTGCGCATTCTGGTGACCATCCTGAGAATCCCTTCAGCCACTGGCAGAAGCAAAGCTTTCTCCACCTGCTCATCTCATATCCTGGTTGTTTCTCTCTTCTATGGTACTGCCTTGTTCACTTACCTCCAACCAAAGGCTGCACACACTCCAGAAACAGACAAGGCAACTGCACTCATGTACACAGTGGTCAGGCCTGCTCTGAATCCAGTTATCTACACCTTGAGGAACAAGGAAGTGAAGGAAGCCTTTCAAAGACTAACACTAAGAAGCACTCTGAGACTAATGCCATGAGGTACTTATAGGATGGCAACTAAGTAACACATTTGCCTGTTTTATGTTTTTCAATGTGTGTAAGCAAAAGAGAAATATGCAGTAGGATCATTAAAATGTATATCATTTGTGCAATCAATTATTCAATCAACAAAATTACTGAGCAAGTCCTATGTGTTGGACACCACTTGTTTTTCTGACTACCATGGAAATACATTAAGGCTAGTGTGCTTCATATCTTTTGAGTAAAGACAATAAAATATTTCTATGGAAAATATTATAAAATGAAAACAAAGAAATTAATACATTTTCGTGCCAAATGTAGGGTGTGTCATTCAAATGTTTACATGGAGTATAATCTCCTAATTACTCACCTGTGATCCATCTTAACAATGATATGTCTTAAGTAATCAACTGTTAATACTTATGAGTGATGTGCATTGTAACACAACCCTAAGTACTTAACTTGTAAATCCAGTGAAGGTCTCTGATGTTTTATCCAAAACTAGGTTGTTTCTTTGGTCTTATCCACTATTTTTGTTTTTCCATATGAATGAAGTTTTAGAGAAATATATATTATATATTTTTCGGGCAATGATTAAAAATATGATACTGCTTGAAAGTTTTTTTCCCATATATCTAGTTTTTTAAATTAATTGTCCCAAAATTTCATTTCTCTGCATTCAATGCAGAATATATGACTTTGTTCAAATTCCCTTTCTAGCCCCATTAACACCCAGGTCCTAAGTTTCAGAGCAGTGATGGTCTGAATCTGGAATCTTTATCAGTAGGAATACAACTGGAAAAAATAGAGCTAGAAATTTTAAACTCAGAGACTACATGTCACTGCAAGTAAAAACAGAACAAATATATTTATTTCCTATGAATGCACAGCATGAATGTATGTTCTTTCCTGTCAAAAGTAAGCGTGATTTTACATGGGACACTGTGGTAACCATAGATAAGAGGACATTCAATACAGCAGACTGACCAAAGGGTCACAGGCATCATCTGTTCAATAGCAGAAACTCCCTGCTAAAGCTGACCCTCAGTTGTCTCTGCACACATAACAAATGCTTCAATGTGTGTGGGGACCCACACATGCGCTCACATACACACAAACAGCCCAATCCAATAGGTGCGTCATCACAGAGTATCTGATCTCTTCTATTGTTTTGACTGCATTTTAACAATCAATGTTCAGCAAAACCACTTAGAGAAGAACTTGCTGTTAGTATTTATTACCTAACTATTCAAAAACCCATGCTTATGCCTGAAGTAGTTTCTGGATATTCTGAACCACCAGTTCTCCTAGATTCCAGAAGAAGGCTGAATTCCCAGAAAAGCAGATGAAAGAAATCTCTTTCCCAAACTTGTGTGCCATTTTAATGCTTGAGCTTCAGAGCAGTTCCTCCCATAGTTCACACTTTAAAAGACTAATTTCCACACACATCACAAGACACATATCAGTACTGAAGGTTAGCTGGAAGAATGCTAGAGACTCGAAAACAGCATCTCAAATAATGCCCTATTGTATAACGTACAGAAGGGAAAGATGTGTTCAGAACTTCAGTTTAAGTAATAGAAAGTTGTGAATACCAATGAGATGCTCTCAGTATATGCCTGCTTCTTGGAGATATGCTCAGCACCATTCCCTTGTGTTGAGACTACATGACGTCACTTCCAAGGCCCAAACTGATTTTAAGTACCAGAAATCACGAATCACTATCTCCACAGACCATCAAAATGATAAAACTTAATATCACATTTATCACTATATTTTTAAGGTATAAAAGCATTTTTTAAATCATGTGATAAAGGTGATACCATCTTCATTGCAACTATTTGTTTTAAACATGTGACATGCATGGAGTGGAGCTTGCTTTGCTTGTTTATCCATTTCAGAATAGACCAAAGCTGAAGGAAGGAGGCTCTTTAAATTCTAAAGAAGACAGCAAATGAGTCAATAATAGTTGGGTTACTAAAATGTTAGGAGGACTTGCCTGGTGGCTCTGATGGTAAAGAATCTGCCTGAAGTGCACAAGACCCAGGTTCAATTCCTCAGAGGGGAAGATCCTTTGGAGAAGGGATAGCAACCCATTCCAGTATTCTTGCCTAGAGAATTCCATGGACAGAGGAACCTGGCAAGCTACAGTTCATGGGGTCACAGACACAGACATGACTGAGCAACACCACACACACATACACACGTTCTGGAACTTGCCCAGCCACCTCCATGTAACTACCTGTAAGTATGGCAGAGAGAGGAGGTGCAAGTCCAGTAGAAACATTGCATTGGCGTCCCTGATAGCTCAGTTGGTAAACAATCCGCCTGCAATGCAGTAGACCCTGGGTCAATTCCTGGGTCTAGAAGATTCTTTGGAAAGGGAAAGGCTATTCTCTCCAGTATTCTGGCATGGAGAATTCCATGGACTGTATAGCCCATGGGTTTACAAAGAGTCAGCCACAACTGAGTAACTTTCATCTTCACAATTTTCACTATAAAACTGTGGGCCCAGAAGTAGAATTTCCTTCTATATCTCACACAATATGGGAAAGGAGGGCTATAAGTATATCAAAATATAATGAGGGTATTGAGGGTACTTCAAAGAAAATTATTGCAAAATTTTGAATGTCTGTTAAAGTAAGTACTATCCATTGGTCTACAGAGTCTAGTTTGTGCTGGTTCTATTGATATCAAAAAAGACATGAGCAGTCACTGTGCATCTGAGAAACTTAAAGAAAATTAATATGGAAAATACCCATATAATTCAATAATTATTTGAAGTGCCAGGTGTAAATCCACTAGAAACATTGGGTTTTACCCACTGAAATTTAAGTGATGTAACTAACAGCAATAGTTACCTCTGGGAAATGTATTCCAATAATGAAAACAAAATTTACATTGAATGTTCATCACTGTTTTTGAACAAATTCCTCTTGGGACGAATTTAACTGTGCAGTGGATGCAATCCCTATGGTCTCTAGTCAGAGTAGAAATACTACCAGTTCTATAACCACACTGTAATTCAGAATTGTCAGGAGTCTAGAAGACTGACAAGGAAAGGGAAGTTTTTCTTGTAGTTCTCGGTATGTTCTCCCATTCAAATTTCTGTAAAATTATACTGAGGATATAGGAAGGACCTTCTGGTGGTTTTGATTTCTATGGATTTTAGCTGCCAATTATGATTTTATCATATTCAAATAAAAATGATAAAAATATATAATAAAATGAATAGATAAATGCCTAGAAATATTCACCCTTTCAAACCTTTAATTGTAAATTTAAGGGAAAATTGTGGAATTCAGAAGACCAGAACATAGCACCTTTATAATTTACTCTCTACACTTAACTTTTATGTGACTCCTTTACACTTAATGGTAAAGATTTTGCCTGCAATGCAGGAGACCCAGGTATAGTATCTAGGTAGGGAAGATCCCCTGGAGAATGGAATGGCAACCGATTCATTTTCTTACCTGGAGAATTCCATGGACAGAGGAATTTGGTGGGCTACAGTCCATGGGGTCACAAAGAGTCCGACACAACTGAAGTGGCTAACACTTTTACATTTAGAAGGCTTTCATATATATTATAGACCTAACAGCCTGGTTATATGATTAGGATAACAACAAGGTAAATACAAACATCAGAGGATGTAACTTAAAGCCATTTGTTTTCTCTAATCTTCTATGAAAATCCAGAATCCAAAGTCAGGAAGAAATATTCCATCCATTATTTTGGGTGCATGCATGCATGTTAACTTGCTTCAGTATGTCTGACTCCTTGCAACCATACGAACTGTAGCCAACCAGGCTCCTCTGTGCATGGATTTCTCCAGCCAAAAATACTGGAGTGGGTGGCTATGTCCTCCTCCAGGGAATCTTGGTAATCATTTCAAAACTTCTAGCAAACAAAATACAAGTGTGTAGGTTCTCATGTCAGACTGATTGCTGACCCTAGAAAGTTCCACAGAGACCTACGCTAGGTGACTGGATGCCTTTAGGTTGTTACTTCTGCACCCTCTGCTCTCTCCACAGATGTCTAGCTCTGAGCCTATCATGAGTGGAAACCAGTCCCTCTGTACCCACTTCACATTTGTAGCATTTTCCTCTCTAGCAGAGTTACAACCTGTGCTCTTCATTGTGTTCTTAACCATATACTTGTCTACCATGGGAGGAAACCTTCTCATCATTGGCTTGATCTGGGGCACCCCTTCCTTACACACTCCCATGTATTTCTTCCTGGTTAACCTCTCCTTTCTGGAGATGTGTTATATCACTAGTGTGGTGCCTCAGATGCTGGTGCACTTGCTTGTGGAGATCAAGATCATAAGCGTGGCACGCTGTGCAGCTCAGATGTATGTATTTAGCATCTTGGGACTGACAGAATGCTGCCTGCTAGCAGCCATGGCTTATGACCGCTTTGTAGCTATTTGCCATCCTCTGCATTACTCTCTCCTGATGGGCCCTGGTGTGTGTTTGAAATTGGCTGCAGTATCTTGGACCACTGGAGTCGTGGTGGAATCAGCCCAGACCACATGGATCTTCACTCTGCCCTTCTGTGGAACAGGAAGGATCCAGCACTTTTTCTGTGACATCATGCCTGTAGTGAAACTAGCTTGTGTTGATACCTCCCACAATGAGACTACATTGTTTGCTATCTCCGTGCTCTTTATCATGACCCCCTGTCTCCTCATTCTGTGCTCCTATGTGCGCATTCTGGTGACCATCCTGAGAATCCCTTCAGCCACTGGCAGAAGCAAAGCTTTCTCCACCTGCTCATCTCATATCCTGGTTGTTTCTCTCTTCTATGGTACTGCCTTGTTCACTTACCTCCAACCAAAGGCTGCACACACTCCAGAAACAGACAAGGCAACTGCACTCATGTACACAGTGGTCACGCCTGCTCTGAATCCAGTTATCTACACCTTGAGGAACAAGGAAGTGAAGGAAGCCTTTCAAAGACTAACACTATGGAGCACTCACAGGCAAGTGACCTAAACCTATTTATTACCAAACTATTGAGAAACCCATGAATCTGCCAGAAGTATTATCTGGATATTTTCCTCCTCCAAATTTCTGGATTCCAGAATAAGCATGATATCCTGGAAGAGAGATGAAAGAAATCTCTTTACTAAACTTTTGTGACATTGTATTCCAGAGCTTCACAGCAGCTCCTCCTTATGTAAAAGTTTAAAGAGTCTTTCCTTCATATATCATGAGAAATATCAGTACTGACACTTGGTTTAGTAGAATGAGGAGAGGCTCCAAAACAGAAACATCAAAAATGCCTTTTGTATAATGTATAGAAAGAAAAGAATCCCAGGGATGGGGGAGCCTGGTGGACTACCGTCTATGGGGTTGCCAGAGTCGGACACGACTGAAGTGACTTAGCAGCAGTAGTAGCAGCATAGAAGGAAAAAGGTGTGAACAGATCTTGAGTTTACATAATAGAAAGTTATGGACACCAATGAGATGCTTTCCATTGCATGACTGCTTCTAGGAGACATGCTCCACACAACTCTCTCATGTTAAGACTACTTGATGTCTCTTCCAAGGCCCAACCTGTTTCTGGTTAAGTACCAGAAATCTTCAGTAGTTAGTACCTCCATGTACCTCCAAAATGATAAAATCCTGATATCACATTTATTACTTTATGTTTTTCAGATACTGAAGCATTTTTAAAGCATTAAATTTAATGTTGTATTTGCTGCATATTGTTTTAAATATATGACATGAGTGCAGTGGAGCTTTGTTTACTCATTAAGCCATTTCAGAAGTGGCCAAAGCTGAAGTAAAGAGGCACTTTAAGTTCTAAATAAGACAGCAAATGAGTCAAAAATAATTGCATTTATTAAAAACATAGAAAATCACCCCAGGCACCTCCGTGTATCCACCCTTATATGTGGCAGACTAAGGAGAGTGAAGCAATTAGAATGTTGCACTTACGAAACTGTGGGTTCTCAAGGAGATTTTCCTTCTATCTCTTTCAATAGATGGGAAAGGAGAGCTGCAAGCATATGAAATCATATTCAGGGCGGGAGGGTGTTAAGAGTGCCTCAAAGAGAATTACTGTAGAAACTGGAAGGTCTATTAAAAGGAAGAACTGAATACAAGTCTCCCCTCAAAGCTTGCTGAGATGTAGCATCTAGGGCAGCTGAACTACTTCCATCTGAGAGGAGCTTCAGATGACTAAATGTTAAAGACAGACTTCGGCTGTATCCCCTAGAGCTTGGGTGGCGGGGGTGTGGATATAGGAACATAAATGTGAGGGCTGCTTTACTTACAATTACTGCTATCCTTTGTTTTGAGATTCACTGTAGGAATCTCTAAATAGTAGAGTTGTATGGCAAAACCAATACAATATTGTCCAATTAAAATAAATAAATTTATTAGAAAAAATAAAAACTTGTGGCCAAAAAAAAAGAGAAATGAATAAAGAATACTTGAAAAAATAACCAATGTAGGTATATATTTACAAAATATGAAGGAAAACTACAAAGCTTTGATGGAAGATATCGAAGAGTCAGAAAAAATGGAAACCTAATAGCCTTGTACATCAATAACTGAACCACGTTGTATATTACATCCTATAACTGCCTGGGCCTCACCCAGTAAGGAAATTTGCCCTTTTCCTCGCTCTCATTTCTAACTTACCAATTCACCAGACCACACAGGGTCTAGAAGCTGTTATGTATTGGCTTAGTTCTGAATTTAAAATATTGTAAACTTTTTCAAATTCAAATTCACTATATTTCAATAATTTAAAAAATCTGCAAGTTATAGTAACTGACAGAGCTAGTTCAGGGAAACAAAAGGGAGAATCAAAAGAGAAAACTTAAACAGTTATTGAAAAAGGTAAAGTCGTTTCATAGCTGTGTTCCTAAAGAATTGAGCATTCTGTTACAAATATTTGATTTTTTTACAAGAAAGCCAGTGACACACATAGCATTGTTATGTTATATGTTATATCCAGGGTATATGTTACACACTGGCTTATGTAGAAATTTGAATGGAATCATCTATCTTCTCATTGTTTTCCACGTATGAAAATTTAGCAAAAATATGGAGCACCTTATTAATGACAAACTGGTAATCTCCTTTATAATTAATATATTGATCTATAAATTCATAAAATATGTACATAAAACTTATTTGCTTTATGTTCAGAGGTCTTCTTTCACTACTACTTTGAAAATTTCCAGTTATATTAATAAAAAAACTTCTAATGCATAGTAAAATATTCAAGTCAAATTTTACTTCTTAGAAGATGTGTGCATTCTGAGAGCACACATAAGGAAACATCAGTATTGGAAGAAGCTGCCATTTCAAAGCAATGGAAAAACAGAGGAAGAACAAATATTAGACATATTTGAAGTGTGTCTTTTTGGTAAAAGTTTATTAGCAAAAATTTCCTGTAAAGCTTTTGAAGACAGTTATTTTTAAGCCTATTTTGTCCTGAAAAAATCATATTTAGCCATCTCTAGTAAATGATCAATAAGAACACAAAGAACAACTTCTGAAGCTGGCTGATAATATATAGTCTCTGATATTATATATGGCCCAATGGTTAAAATATGTCTTTGTTTCATCTTAATTTCAATGCATTAACCACTGACACCACACAGAATCTATCTGAAATTTGAAATCAAGTTTCTAGTTGATATCAAGCTCAGAAACTCAAGGTATCTCAACTGGACGTGCCCAAAACAAACTTATGAGTGAACCTACCCTGAAAAATATGTCAAAATTTTCCATTCTATATATTAGCACAAACTACTACACCATCCACTCTGTATGGAAGACAAGAGTCTTAGGATTATTCTTGTAACACAGCTCTCTTTGTCACTATATTCAATCTGTCACAAAATAATGGCAATTACACACAGGAAACATATGAAAATCCTTCACTTCTTATTTTTCCTGGCATAGTCCAAACTGTCATCATTTTGACCTTTAATTGACCTTTCTGGCAGCTCAATGGTAAAGAATCTGCCCACCAAGATGCGGATTCACTCCTTGAGTCAGGAAGATTCCCTACAGAAGGGCATAGCAATCCACTCCAGTATTCTTGCCTGGGAAATCATGGACAGAGAAGCCTGGAAGGCTATAGTCAGCGGGATTGCAAAAGAGTCAGACAACATCTTAGCGACTAGACAACAACACATCCACTAGGAAGGACTGACCTTATTCAGTATGTTCCAAACTACAGTCATGGTGATAGCTGCAAATTAAAATTTTCAGTAAACCATAACCAAGTCTGAGTGCATACAGTAGGCTCATAACTTTTAGAAAAGAGACTAACATGAAGAACTTAGCCAAAAAAGATCCAGCTCCTTTTTGCTCTCACAGACCTCATCTAGCTCCATGCTCTCTCTGTTCTAATTTCAATGACACTCTCAGTTTCTTGAATATCATCTCACCATGTAGACAATGCACATGTTGCTTTGTCTCCCTAGAATCTCCCTCTCCAATAACTGTGTTGTTGTTATAACTATTCTCTTCATCTAATTAATCCAAGTTCTTCAAGTTTCAAATCAATAACCACTATTTATGAAATCTTCATCTCCATAACTACATATTTCCTTCCTATTACATATTTTATGACACTGTTTAACTTTCTTTGGGTCCCAAGTTTTCTTTCCATATTTATGGTGCTTCACTTATTTATTTTTATTTCTTTTATTATTAACTCATTTGAGATATTCAAATTTATATTCCTTCTCTGAACTGCTTGATATTACCCCTACAGACCTTGTTCTTTTCAGATATTTTTTATATAGTTAGACAACCAACCATTCTGAAAATGTACTATAGATCTTCACCCTGAGCTACCTATCCTCAAAAGAGAGTAAATAATAATAATTAGATCAAATATACATTTGGCACCTAATCTTAAATATTATACTCCTATATATCTTAATTTATCTATTTTTAATTGAAGGATAATTGCTTTACAGAATTTTGTTGTTTTCTGTCAAATCTCAACATGAATCAGCTATAGGTATACATATGTCCTCTCTCTCTTGATATAGTTTTCCTTCAAATTACACACTTCTATTCAGTATAACACTTAAACTTGGAGGTGCCTGAATGATGCAGCATTCACTTCCTGCTTGTTGCAGATATGAAGAAAAATTATTCATACAACATGCTTAAATATTGTAGTCAGTTGTTCATAGGACATTCCCCACATTATCTTAAGCCAGATGTAGCAATGGGACTTGCAAGTATACTGGCAGAGTGCATAACTTGTTCTTAGAAAAATCTAAATACTTAAGACCTGATCCAAAATATGAGCTTTCTGTTGATAAATGAAATATAGGATTTAAGAGGTTTAAACATGAAGAATGAACTGGATAGGGTGAAAAAGTTTCTTTAGCATAAAAGGGAATAAATGAAGAGGCTGAAGAGAAAATCTAGATATGGATTGTTAATTCAGTCATATGGTATCCCCAATCAACTGAGTCAATTTATATTTATAATTTCAAAAATTTGATAGGAAATTAAACATGTATAATATAGTCTGTGTATTTTCATGACAGTCCAGCGACCATGGGCTCAGTTCAGTTCAGTCGTATCCTACTCTATGCTACCCCTTGGACTGCTGCAAGCCAGGCTTCCATGTCCATCACCAACTGAAGCTTGATCAAACTCATGACTATTGAGTCAGTGATGCCACCCAACCATTTCATCCTCTGTCGTCCCCTTCTTCTCCCGCCTTCAATCTTTCTCAGCATCAGGGTCTTTTCAAAGGAGTCAGTTCTTCGCATCAGGTGGCCAAAGTATTGGAGTTTCAGCTTCAGCATCAGTCCTTCCAATGAATATTCAGGACTGGTTTCCTTTAGGACTGACTGGTTGGGTCTCCTTGCAGTCCAAGGGACTCTCACAAGTGTTCTCCAACACCACAGTTCAAAAGTATCAATTTTTTGGCACCCAGTTTTCTTTATAGTTCAACTCTCACATCCATACATTGTTACTGGAAAAACCAAAGCTTTGACTAGACGGACCTTTGTCAGCAAAGTAATGTCTCTGCTTTTTAAAATGCTATTTAGGTTGGTCATAGCTTTTCTTCCAAGGAGCAAGCATCTTTTAATTTCATGGCTGCAGTCACCATTGGCAGTGATTTTGAAGCTGAAAAAAATAACATCTGTCACTGTTTCCACTGTTTCTTCATCGAGTTGCCATGAAGTGATGGGACCAGATGCCATGATCTTAGTTTTCTGAATGATGAGTTTTAAGCCAGGTTTTTCACTCTCCTCTTTCACTTTCATCAAAAGGCTCTTTAGTTCTTCACTTTCTGCCATAAGGGTGGTGTAGTCTGCATATCTGAGGTTATGGATATTTCTCCTGGCAATCTTGATTCCAGTTTGTGCTTCATCCAGTGCAGCATTTCGCATGATATATTCTGCTTATAAGTTAAATAAGCAGGCTGACAATATACAGCCTTGACATACTCCTTTCCCGATTTGGAACCAGTCTGTTTTTCCATGTCCAGTTCTAATTGTTGCTTCTTGACCTGCATACAGATTTCTCAGGAGACAGGTGAGATGGTCTGGTATTCCCATTTCTTGAAGAATTTTCCACAGTTTGTTGTGATCCACATAGTCAAACGCTTTGGCATAGTCAATAAAGCAGAAGAAGATGTCTTTCTGGAACTCTCTTGCTTTTTCAATGATCCAACAGATGTTAGCAATTTGATCTCTGGTTTGTCTGACTTTTCTAAATCCAACTTGAACATCTGGAAGTTCATGGGTCAGAAGAAAGAAATCTGTTTTATTTTTTTTAATAAATTTATTTATTTTAATTGAAGGTTAATTACTTTACAATATTGTATTGGTTTTGCCATACATCTGCCACAGGTATACACGTATTGCCCATTCTGAACCCCTCTCCTTCCTCCTTCCCCATACCATCCCTCTGGGTCATCTCAGTGCACCAGCCCCAAGCATCCTGTATCCCGCATCGAACCTAGACTGGCGATTCATCTCTTATATGATATTATACATGTTTCAGTGCCATCCTCCCAAATCATCCCACCCTCTCCCTCTCCCAGGGAGTCCAAAAGACTGTTCTATACATCTGTGTCTCTTGCTGTCTCGCATACAGGGTTATTGTTGTCATCTTTCTAAAAAAAATGGGCCAAAGAACTAAATAGTCCTTTCTCCAAAGAAGACACACAGATGGCTAAGAAACACATGAAAAGATGCTCAGCATCACTCATTATCAGAGAAATGCAAATCAAAACCACAATGAGGTACCATTTCACACCAGCCAGAATGGCTGTGATCGAAAAGTCTACAAGCAATAAAGCTGGAGAGGATGTGGAGAAAAAACCCTCTTACATCGTTGGTGTGAATGCAAACTAGTACAGCCACTATGGAGAACAGTGTGGAGATTCCTTTAAAAATTGCAAATAGAACTGTCTTATGACCCAGCAATCCCACTGCTGGGCATATACACTGAGGAAATCAGAATTGAAAGAGACACGGGTACCCCATTGTTCATTGCAGCACTGTTTATAATAGCCAGGACATGGAAGCAACCTAGATGTCCATCAGCAGATGAATGGATAAGAAAGCTGTGGTACATATACACAATGGAGTACTACTCAGCCATTAAAAAGAATACATTTGAATCAGTTCTAATGAGGTGGATGAAACTGGAGGCAATTATATGGAGTGAAGTAAGCCAGAAAGAAAAACAACAATACAGTATACTAATGCATATATATGGAATTTAGAAAGATGCTAACGATAACCCTGTATGTGAGACAGAAAAAGAAATCTGCTTTAAATACTTTTCACTATCCTTTCTTTCCTACATCTTTTATTAATTTTAATGCATATGAGGCATTTTTTGAATTTTATCTCCTTATCAATCATTGTCTCTTTGCCTTCTCTTTCATTGGAAAAGCGCACCTTCTTGATTCTCAGACTACATGTTAGCACTATAAAATATGGGAGGCTTGTGACCAAGGCCTCAGAAGATATTGACTCAAAATCTGATGCACAATATTGAAAGGTTCAATCAAACTAACTCTTGAGTTTTTATTAAGCAAACAAGAAGGTGATATCTCTTTTCATTAGACTTGAACTTGGGAATATAGAACTCTGGAGTACCCAAGGACTATAGCACAAGAAAAGAGAGTATTTTTATTATGATATCACTGAGAGGAAAACACTGCCTAGAGAAGCATATTCTTGAGTCATGATGACTTATAGGCCAGTGAATCTAGCTTTACTAATACATATAATTTTCTACTGTAGAAAATAATGCCCTCCCCTTCTTTTATCATTTGCTTACGTCATTCTGAGATGAAGTATCCCTTACCAGTAACTGAAAAATGCAATAGCTCAAAAGCCATTGTAACTGAAGTTCTAGAGACATCTCTTGTAGTTCAGTCACCAAGTCATGTCCAACTCTTCGTGAACCCATGGACTGCAGCTCATCAGGCTTCCCTGTCCTCACCATCTCCCAAAGTTTACCTAAGTTCATGTTCACTGAATCAGTGATGTCATCCAACCATCTTATCCTCTGTCGCCCTCTTCTCCTGCCTTCAATCTTTCCCAGCATCAGCATCTTTTCCAATGAGTCAGCTGTTCGCATAGATGGCCAAATTATTAGAGCTTCAGCTTTAGTATCAGTCCTTCCAAAGAGTATTCAGGGTTGATTTCCTTTAAGCCTGGTTTTATCTCCTTGCTTTCCAAGTTGCTCTCAAGAGTCTTCTCAGGCACCATTGTTGAAAAGTGTCAATTCTTTGGCGCTCTCACATCAGTAAATGACTACTGGAAAGACGATAGTCTTGACTATATGGACCTTTGACAGCAAAGTGACATCTTTATTTTTTAACACACAGTCTAGGTTTGTTGTCATAGCTTACTGTCAAGAAGTAACTGTCGTCTAATTTCATGGCTACAGTCACCATCCACAGAGATTTTAGAGACATGGATATCGCAATTTTTTAACTCTTTTTACTCCCGTAAGAAAGATTATTTCCATGCATTATTTTTTCTAGCTTTACATATCTTTAATGGTTTTCCCTACAAATTTCATGAGTAAATATCAATTTTAATAATTCCATTATTTAATCAAATATAACATGCATATATTCTTTAAGTGTAATTCAAGAATAATGTAGATTTAGTCAATAAATATCACTCACATAGTATAGGTAAACAATTCAGAGGTCTCCATTTCACAAGATTCCTGAGATGTCTAATTTTATGAAGTTTTTCTATTTACCTCAGAAGGAAAAATTTGAACAAATTATATCATGCAAAAATAATCTTTATGACCAGATTACTTGACTCAAGAGAAACTTCCTAAACATACAGACCAAGGCATATAATCAGTGTCTAGACCCTTTCCTAGACAGAGATACTTGTGCTATCTTTTGGAGTTAATTTTTGAATTTTTAAAAATAATGATTAGGTAAGACTCAAAAAATAATATTTTCTCAGTTTCTATATACAGTTGCCACTAGGGAAATGCAGGTGCCAAGTGTTTATTAATAATTATTGATTAAGCTAGCAACATTGACCAATCTAGTAACAAGGATAAAAACCTAGAATACAGGATTTTGTATACTTCAAAATTTTTACCAAATTATATGTTTGCAATATAAACAATACAATCAGTTCAAGCTACTAATTGCCAAAAATGTCTTGCAAGGAAGGAAATATACCTATACTCACATCCTACCAGTTAGTTAAATTAAGAGGCGATTTATTTCACTGTATAGATTTAGGAAGACTATGAATTTGGCCATGAAAAGATCCCTAGCAGTGCCATCTGGTGGACAGAATCTACAATGGTTGTACCTGAATAGACTGACACTGACATTGAAGTCGCTCAGTCGTATCCGACTCTTTGCAACCCCATGGACTGTAGCCTACCAGGCTCCTCCATTCATGGAATTTTCCAGGCAAGAGTATTGGAGTGATTTGCCATTTCCTTCTCCAGGAGATCTTCCTGATCCAGGGATCAGACCCAGGGATCAAACCCAGGTCTCCCGCATTGTAGGCAGACGCTTCACTGTCTGAGCCACCAGGGAAGTCCACCTGAATGTAGGTGAAGTCTAAAAACTTTTACTTAAAAAAAAAAATCTAACTCTCTATGACATATTAGTTCTCAATATAATGTGATATATACAATTTTACTAAAATTATTATATTTAATAAAATTATTGTTAAAAATTTACCCAAAGAAATAGAATCATTCTTTCCTTTGCTTCTTCAGTCTATTTTATATGTATGTCCAAGGGAGAGTGACATACAACTAATTTTATATTACCTAACTCTATCATTCTCAATAGAATTCATAACTCCCTATAATCCTTCTCCAAAATAATTTATATGCTGCTACAGAGGAGAGATAGCTACTGTCATAGCCATTAATGATTTACAAAATATTCAATTTGAAGTCCACAGATCACTCTCTTTTTCAAGGAGCAAGCACTGAATAAATAATTTTAAATAAATAAGTATTCTGATCAGTTCTAAATGTTACTACCTATGAAAGGCCCATGTGAAATAATAGAGCAAGAACATAAAGGTAGACAAGATTGTTATGTTTGGTCATGATAGACAAGGATTAACTGATGTCACCAGGGAAATTGAATATTATACAAGAAAACTGGAGTCACTATCATTACACATGTAAAAGGATGAGAGGTTTGATTTATTCTCAAAGATGAAAACGGTAGCATTTTAAATAATAGGAGGAACTGACAAGAAAGCATCTTTCTGTTTAGTGTGAAGAAAGCTGTTTTAAGAAGCAGAGCCTTTTAAAAATGAAATAGACTGCCTCCAAATTATGAAATTTTCAATTGATGAAGCTATTCAAGTATATAATTGGTTATTCATTTCCCCACCATCTATTTTTAGGCAGAATATGATTTCCAATATTTGAGGGTATTTATATACATGAACTCTATAAGATCAATAACTATAATTAAATATGTCCTTATCATTAATGAAAATAAATTTCTGTCACACAATCATCTGATAGCCTATCATTAAAACTGAAATTAACTAAAAATGATAACAAGAATATCTTTCTACTTGAGGGAAAATCTTTAAAATATACTTTTATTTAAAATGATAAATGCCCCGCCTCTAGGTATAAAGTGTTTTATTTTTTATTAACAGCTAATATAGTGCCAAAATCACTGCAGATGGTGACTGTAGCCATGAAATTAAAAGATGCTTACTCCTTGGAAGGAAAGTTATGACCAACCTAGATAGCATATTGAAAAGCAGAGACATTACTTTACCAACAAAGGTCCATCTAGTTAAGGCTATGGTTTTTCCAGTAGTCATGTATGAGAGTCCCTTGGACTGCAAGGAGATCCAACCAGTCCATCCTAAAGGAGATCAGTCCTGGGTGTTCATTGGAAGGACTGATGTTGAAGCTGAAACTCCAATACTTTGGCCACCTGATG
>SJYC01057842.1:0-10933 GCA_006408675.1 Madoqua kirkii
AGTGAGTTGCTCTGTGTTTGTTCACATCTGTGCCACAAATTAGCAGAGGCTCACAATGACGTGCTAGTTGTCTGTCAGTATTCTGGAGTCAACATTCTAGCCATGCCCTGCAATAGGACCTAGTCATCCTTGTCTCTTGCTTCCTAGCTTTTAGCACACCAGTCAACTACAAGCTCAAAAACTGCAGTAACTTACATATTTATTTTTCCTCCTCTTCTGTCCTTTCATCAAGGTCTGCATACTCTCTGATGGGCTTACAGCTCTATGTATGCGTGTGGGAAGGACAAGGCATGTGTGCCTAAGTTACAACACCCTGACTTCATCTCTACAGACCCAGTGTTCTATCTTTCACCTTGTATGTCTCTCATAAACTAAGCTTATTGGTTAATGCCACTCCCCTCCACCAATAACCACCCCAACCCCACATATACTCATTAACCTTTCATTTATACATAAGAACACAGATAGTTGATTATCTAACTAGCTAAAGATATCAATCGATTATATCTATGTGTCCTTAACATGACTTTACTGTGAGCAATTATCTGCATGCTTATTTTTTATATTAAAATATCTCAATCTTTCCAGGCCAAAAATAGGGATCTACATTGTCATTTTATATGTGAAGTGTATCAATGATATGACTATATGTTTGTACTTTTGTAAGCAATCTGATTTTGTAGAGAATTTGGCTTGTAATATTAAACCCTTCCAAACATCACTATCAAAAATAATTTTGTACATATTTTTTATACATTTCAAATAATTTCTTTAAGATATATCAAAAGATTAAGAACAGTTAATAATGTGGTTCATACTGTCAAGTTGCCTTCAAAAAGTATGCATCCCAATACCAGTCGGTATTATCAATCTTTTAAATCCTTGTTGAGTTTGGTGCATTAAGAACTTTAAGAAAGAGACTTCGATGTCTCGCATACAGGATTATCATTACCATCTTTCTAAATTCCATATATATACATTAGTATACTGTATTGGTGGTTTTCTTTCTGGCTTACTTCACTCTGTATAATAGGCTCCAGTTTCATCCACCTCATTAGAACTGATTCAAATGTATTCTTTTTAATAGCTGAGTAATACTTCATTGTGTATATGTACCACAGCAAAAGAGACACAGATGTATAGAATAGTCTTTTGGACTCTGTGGGAGAGGGAGAGCATGGGATGATTTGGGAGAATAGCATTGAAACATGTGTAATATCATATATGAAACGAGTTGCCAGTCCAGGTTCAATGCATGATACTGGATGCTTGGGGCTGGCACACTGAGACAACCCAGAGGGATGGTACAGGGAGGGAGGAGGGAGGGGGACTCAGGATGGGGAGCTCGTATATACCTGTGGTGGATACATGTTGATATATGGCAAAACCAATACAATACTGTAAAGTAATTAACCTCCAATTAAAATAAATAAATTTTATTTAAAAAATAATAAAAATTCAACAATAAAAAAAAGAAAGAGACTTTGCTGGGCATTTAAGAGAAAAACAGTGCAAATACACTATCAAACATACATATGCTGGTGAGTATACATGTTGATTTGGGGAATTCAAAATTGCTGTGTCAAATATTTGGTATATCCTTTCAATAGATATATATCTGACAGTAAAAGGAATGAAGTGATGATAGATACTGAAACATAAATGAACCTTGAAAACACTATGTGACATGATAAAAGTCAGCCACAAAAGACCACATATTTTATTATTTTATTTATATGAGATATACAGAAAAGGAGCGTATGTAGAAACAGAAAAAAAATTAATAGTTGCCTAAGACAAGGCAGGGTGGAGTGGTCAATGGAAAGTGACAAACAAAATACTGTAAAATTAGATTATAGTTATGCTGGTACAATTCTGTAAATATTTAAACATAACTGAACTGCACACTTTAGACAGGTGAATTTTATGGTATGTAAATTGTATCTCCATAAATCTTTCAGAAATATCTTGCTTTGGCTGGATTATTTGTTACTTTAAGTTGTGATTATTTTTATGCTTCTCTCTCTTTTTAGAATGTAACATCCTCGAGGGCAAGGACAGAATCTCTTTTTTAAATTTATTTATTTTTAAGGATTATTACTCCACAGTACTGTATTGGCTTATTCCATATATCAACATGAATCAGCCATAGGTATACATTTGTCCCATACCTCTTGAACTTCTCTCAACCAAATTCATGAAGCTAATATTATATGCCAAAACTGTACTGGATGTTGAAGATATAAAAAAGAACAAGATACCTTTTATAAAAAAATATATAATGGATAAATCTGTTGAATGAATATGTCTTCAAAAAACACACAAACAAAAGAACCACAACATTCATTAGCCAATATATAAATGAGGAGATGGACTAGATTCTCAATAGGGGGTTGCTAACTTTTAAACATATAGACTGTTTACTGTACATCAAGGTGAGCCATTCAATGGAAATTGTTATTAGGAATTTGTGTGTCAAGAAAGAAGCAAGAAAAATGCCTTCTTAATATAACCATTTAACTTAAGCATGAAAAACTGAGGAAAAAGAGGCATATTATAAATCTATACAGTATAATTTAATGGGAAAGCAAAATAATTTAAAAAGTTGAGCTCATACTCTTAACTCATATCATCTGATCATACATGGTAAAAGATTAATCAGAAAGACTGAGGTACTTAACTACTGATATGATATTGATAATTAATGAAGTCATACTCAAGATCCTTTAGTTCTAAGGATGTTCAATCTTAAAAACTCTGGAGAAGGAAATGGCAACCCACTCCAGTATTCTTGCCTGGAGAATCCCATGGGCAGAGGAGCTTGGCGGGCTACAGTCCATGGGATTGCAAGAGTCAGACACAACTTAGTGACTAAACCATCAGCACCAATCTTAAAATATTTACTGGTATGGGAGAACTGTAGGTTGCCTAAAACTTCTTGGAAGTGATAGTAGTGACTTTCTTATGAAAGAAACCTGCAAAAGCAGACAGTCAAAACTGCTGGGATTTACTGCATGCCTTGCCTTGTGGTTAGCACTATACATTTATTCTTTAATCCACTTTATCTTATAGTTAGATATTTTAGATGGTGAAAGAAAGATAAAAAGGTTAGAAGGACAGTATATTACAAACTTATTATGTGATATCTCTGAGAACCTAAGTGAGGTTTACTGATACAAAGCATATGTGCTTCCAGTGATTATCTTAGAGGTAGACTAGAAGGTTGGTTTCTTGGATTTGACAAGCATTTGGAGGTTTCAAAACCATAGAAACCCAAAATAAAAACAGAATTTACAAATATGTAACCTATTAGGTGAAACCAGATAATGCACATAATTTCAAGTAATACGCCATTAAAGGATACAGAATTGTACGTCAGAACATGCAAAATTCATTTTTATATGTGTATGGATATGTATATGTATACACATATATTCTAATATTTACCTTCTTATTTAACTTTGCCATCCTCAAAAGAACCTTCTTGGCTAGAAACTAATATTATGCTCTACATTTGGTATGAAGCAGATAGCTGGTCTTTTCATAAATTCTCAAAGCCCAGAAAAAGGCTGTCTCATTCTGAGTGAGCAGATACCTGTCCCTTCTTAAAGGGGGCTAGCAACCTGGGGACTGCAGGAGGCAGGTCTCAGAGCAGGTTGGCAGTTTTGCATAGGCTTTTTTTTTTTTTTTTAAAGCAGTAAGTTCCTTTTGGCCTTTCTAAAAGACAAACACTTTGCAGAAAAGCTGTGCAGTAAGGAAAACTATCAAAAATCGTTCTTGTAGAACAGTGAGGCAGTGAGGCAAGACTAACTCCCTCATGGTTTTAGAGTCTGTAATAGAAATTAACAGTGCCATCTGCAGCCCGATTATGCACTTTAAGATCCCGGCATGGTTTATAGCATGCATTATGGTATACAGCAGCAATTTTTGCTAAGCTAGTCACAGTTATATTCATTTCCGCAAAATTAAAAGGTCCTAAGGACATAAAGAATACCAAGACAAGAGGTGGGGGAAGGTCATGTGAGCATTAAAGAATCTTCATCTGGGTTTATCTGACATTCTCCAAGCCAACTGGCATTAATTCTGTCTACCTCCTTACTGCCATCTTCACCTTCCTTTAGAAATAAATTCTGTAATGCTAAACTAAATTATATTATCTGCTCCGCTGGTCTAAGTTAGCAATTTATTTGATATGTTCACCATCTTTGTGTAAAATAAGTCTCCCTGAATTTTCTATTTGCTCTTAAGTACTCTAATTTTTGAAGCTAGCTGAAAACTCTGCATAGTTAGAATAGGCAGAAAGAAGTTAGTAGTTCTGTCAATGACTCACATTATCATCCATGGATAGGAGAAACTTGAGAGACTGTTTTGGAAATTAAGTTTAATATTAGCAAATTAATTAGTCAATTTGAAAATTGTGCCAGAAAGATTTTAGTCATCACTGTTCATTTATGAAATGGTATAAAATGGAAGGCAGGAGGTATTTAGGAATTAAAACAGAAACAGATGGGTTAAAGTACTATTTGTGTTACGTGGTAGGTCACAAAACATGCACTGTAAAGTATAGTTTGTTCAATATTTCCAGCTCAAAATACAATGTATATTATATAGCATATATATATGAAACAGTAGATTGCCAGGAGAAATATCAATAACCTCAGATATGCAGAAGACACCACCTTTATGGCAGAAAGCAAAGAGGAACTAAGAAGCCTCTTGATGTAAGTGAAAGAGGAGAGTGAAAAAGTTAACTTAAAACTCAACATTCATAAAACTAAAATCACAGCATCCAGGCCCATCACTTCATAGCCAATCGATGGGGAAACAATGGAAATAGTGACAGTCTTTACTTTGGTGGGGGGGGGGGCTCTAAAATCTCTGCAGATGGTGATTGCTGCCAGGAAATTAAAAGGTGCTTGCTCCTTGGAAGAAAAGCTATGACAAACCTAGACAGCATATTGAAAAACAGAGACATTACTTTGCCAACAAAGGTCCATCTAGTCAAAGCTATGGTTTTTTTAGTAGTCCTGTATGGATGTGAGAGTTGAAACATAAAGAAGGCTGAGCACTAAAGAACTGATGCTTTTGAACTGTGGTGTTGGAGAAGACTCTTGAGAGTCCCTTGGACTGCAAGGAGATCAAATCAGTCAATTATAAAGGGAATCAATCCTGAATATTCATTGGAAGTACTGATGCTGAAGCTGAAGCTTCCTGATGGCCACCTGATGCTAAGAACTGACTCACTAGAAAAGACCTTGATTCTGGGCAAGATTGAAGGCAGGAGGAGAAGGGAAAGACAGAGAATGAGATGGTTGGATAGCATCACTGAGTCAATGGACATGAGTTTGAGCAAGCTCCAGGAGTTGGTGATGACAAGGAAGCCTGCTCTGCTGCAGTCCATGGGATCGCCAAGAGTTGGACATGACTGAGTGACTCAACTGAACTGATATGAAACAATATGCTTTGTTGAGAATGGAGGAAAACTAATACCTATTGGACTCCTTCCTTGATAAGCACTTGACAGGCAGTTTAACATTTAGTTGATTTTAGATCCATAATAATTCTCTTAGGTGAAATCATCAACCTTTATTTTCCAAATGAAGGCCCAAGAGCTTTAGTTATATATTGCTATAATATCTACTAACAAGCTGATCATCAGCATGGTTTCATCTCCCTTAAGTCAGAGAAATAGCACCTGTTATCTCTCTGTATTGCAACTTTCCAAGCATCAAAGTCAATAAAAAAGGGATTATCATGAAGATGGTTCTTTGGGCATGGATATATAAATGCAAGTATATGCTACCTTATAAAGCTTTCTGACCAGCAAGAACTGGCCCAAATACAGTAGCAACTGTAATTTTGGCTGGAACCTACAGCAATCAGAATGATTTTAAAGCTGTGGACAAATGAAAGAATTTCCCTCTACACTTAACAAAGGAAGTTCCAAAATTATGCTATAGAATTTGTCAATGCAAAGAATGAAGTAGTTGGAGATATAATATTACGTAGGTAAGTCAGAGATTTAGAATAGCAACACACTTTACTGCTTTTAACAGCATCTCCAACAGCCATGTAACTATATTCTACCTTAATTTTCCACTCATTTTTTTCATTTAAGCAAGGCGTTGACAGCATCAGCTCTCTTTATTGTTACTTTTTTCCCCCTGTTATTTTAATGACCAATATCTGCCCAGTTATTTAGTTACATTGAGAAGCTGATCGCGCTTGTATGAGAGAATGCCCAAATATTAGTTTGTTTAAATGAATCACTCTTGCTTTACAGCCAGGGCTGGAATATAGCACCAAGCCTACTTAGGAGTTCACACTCACACCAGATACAGGATCACTAAATGAAGCACAACCAAGGAAAGAGTTAATTTTATCTCTTACATATGTTCTAACTTTGTTCTAATCATTTAATCCAAGTCTGTTGTTCTGCTATTCAGTATATACAGAGTTTGTTTGATACACCAGGCACTGTGGTCATTTTAAGACGATATTTCATTTAAACCAATACATTCATTAGTTCGATGTCCTTATTATCTCCTTTTTTCGGGCAGAGAAAAATTATAAGAAGTTAAATACTTTATCCAAGCTTACATAATAATTTGTAGAACAGGAACTCAAACCCAGGTTTTTCTAACAGCAGAGTCAAGCTTTGAAATCTGTGCTGCTCTGACTTACATAGGCCCACCAGTTACTAAGGGGTCTTACTGATTTCAGGACTCGGCAGGTCTAGAGGGTAGCACGAGTTCTGTTTCTATCAGCCTCTCAGGTGGTGTCCATGCTGCTCATTCGCAGACTGTATTTGAATAGCAAAGCCCTAAGTCTCCATATCAACCCCCTGCCATATCTTTTCATGTACAGAAAGAAACAGAAAATGGCTTTTCTAGGAGAAAGTGAGGTAAAAAAAGGATTAGTTTTCTTACATTCTTTCCTGAACTCCTTTCTTCCAATAAACCCCTCTCCAGCCGCCTATTTTCATATGTCTTCCTTGAATCACTCAGGGACCTAGGATGCCGTGGCTGCATGTTCTTGCTTTTTAAGTTTGTGTGTGTGTGTGTGTGTGTGTGTGTTTATAGTCTCTTTGGCTAATTGCCTCCATTGCTTTTTCCCTGAGAAGATTTATTCTCTCTGGCTCCTTGGTAGACTTAAAAAACAGTTGATTAATTTGTAGTTCGACTTCATCAAAACACCTTTCCTTTACTTTAGAAAACTGATTTCCCTGAGCAAAGAGGAAAAACTATCTAAATATGAATCTATTCATCTTAATTATGAATGAAGAGAGCTGGAATTAAAAAGTTCACACTCGAAGTTATGTTAACATTTTTAAAAAGAGGCTTACAACGGAGTCTCCTGAGATGTGTCCTTTTTGGGGTTGTAGGAAATGAGGTTAATCCAACCATTTTGAAGTTGCAGCATGTGGGCCACCGCCTGGGCTGACCTTGATCAGACTTTATCCACAAAAACAGATTTCCCTAAAATCCAATCAGAAAGGAAGTAATAGAGGGAGAGTTTAAGCCACACTTTTAAGTTCTTAACTGGTGGATATTAGCTAATCTTTTTCACTTCAATGAGACAGCTGCTTACCTAACTTCCTTGTTATCCTTTGTAGATTTCAACAACTCTCTTTAATTTTGATTTGGTCCCTAAAACCTCATTGGACCTTTTTTTGTATTTTAGTACAGACAGATTTTAATATAATACATTAACTTGTACTCTTTCTTCTTTTCCTGTTCATTGCTTGATAAGTTTTTTTTAAATTTTGTTTTCTTTTGTGATGAATCTTACATATAGCATGCTTTTGATAAGCATTCTTTAAATCATTTCGTCCTCACAGTTGGCATTTTAAAAAGTCTGATAATTTTGTGTTGTTTCCTTTAGAACTTGGCCCCATGAGCATTTTAATCTAATGATGCTATGATCATTTGATCTTAGATGCTCCCAACGTGAAACTTATTTAACATACTTGGCACTCTTTCAGGGACTAAGTCCAGAATTCATTGGACTCATGTTGGCTGCTCAACAGACTACAGAGCAAAGCAATCCTGCTATATAGGCCCTGAGGAAACATGGAGTCTCTTCTTTCCCCAGTGCTGAAAAAGCTAGTTTCTCTAGTGATATACTAGTAATGGAAATTCTCATGCAGGCCCTATTTTTAGCATCAATCTTGGAATATAACCTAGTTATTTTGTTCCAAAGCCTTGGGTGAAAATCAGATGAGGAAGCAAGTCTTTTAAGTCTGTTTCCTTATAACCATCTGTTGTTCTGGCTGGCTTAGTACCTACAATTATCCTCATTCCTGTTTTCTTTTCCTTTTAACTTTTCAAAATCAATAGTTTTTGACTTGCAACTACCTCTGATGCACCTTGAACTGTTACATTACCAATGGGCTGGGTTTTCAAAAGTGGATATAGGGGAAATAAGCATGAAGTTAGTGTGCTGACTCCATTTTTTCCTCTCAAATTTCATTGAATACAGGGTCACAGTAAAAACCCAGTCCCTACACTTGTATATGTAACTTTTACAAGCCATAGGGTTGCAAAGAGTCAAACACAATTGAGGGACTTAGCACACAGCACACTTTATACTAGTAATAATGTCTAAAATTCAGCAGGTACACCCTGGCATAAAAATATATATATAATTTCCTCACAGCTTCCCATCCAGGAAAGATAGCAGTATTTAGATATGATTTATCCTTGACTTTCCACTGTAACTATTAATAACATACTATTATATTTTATAAATTAAATGTAATACATAATATTATATAATAAATATAATATTAATATATATAAATTCTTTACCATCTGAGCCACCAGGGAAGCCCATATATTATAGTATATTATAATATATTATTGTATAACCTTTGTCCCTCTTAAAACTCTTTTATTCTTGTTCTGTCAACCAAATAGTTAATTCAGACTTTCAATTGCAACTTTGCTTTTATTTCATTATGGAATCATCTGATCTGATAATGTTTATAACCAAGAGAACAGAGTTCTGGGAATCAGAAGTTAAGTCTGTTTGGATATAGGAAACTAGAGTGTTTCAACTTCTTCCTTTAAGAGATGTTAGTTTCACTGGAGAGAAAAAAGAAACATTGAAGCAAATGTTCTAAACAAATGTTTCAAAAATGTACAAATTATTTAAGGCAGAGCTGCTGAATTAGAGCAATGGCACCCCACTCCAGTACTCTTGCCTGGAAAATCCCACAGAGGAGCCTGGTGGGCTGCGGTCCATGGGGTCGCTGAGGGTTGGACACGACTGAGCGACTTCTCTTTCACTTTTCACTTTCATGCATTGGAGAAGGAAATGGCAACCCACTCCAGTGTTCTTGCGGGGAGAATCCCAGGGATGGGGGAGCCTGGTGGGCTGCCATCTATGGAGTCGCAGAGAGTCAGACACGACTGAAGTGACTTAGCAGCAGCAGCAGCAGAGCTCTAATGATAGTTTATATATGCCAAGACACATTCTAAGAACTCTGTGACATATAGATTAGGTATAACATTTAAGTTCCATTAATATTAGCTGATATAATAAAGATATTTCAAAATATTACTAGCTTGATGCAATAGATTAATTTCTCATATTATCAAAACAAAAGAATGAGGACTTTTGCATCTAGACAAGTTTGAGCAAAGGAGATCAGATTTTCTATTACCGTCTTAAATAAAAACCAGACAGTATGCAAACAATGATTATAGGTGGGCTGCCATCTATGGAGTCGCAGAGAGTCAGACACGACTGAAGTGACTTAGCAGCAGCAGCAGCAGAGCTCTAATGATAGTTTATATATGCCAAGACACATTCTAAGAACTCTGTGACATATAGATTAGGTATAACATTTAAGTTCCATTAATATTAGCTGATATAATAAAGATATTTCAAAATATTACTAGCTTGATGCAATAGATTAATTTCTCATATTATCAAAACAAAAGAATGAGGACTTTTGCATCTAGACAAGTTTGAGCAAAGGAGATCAGATTTTCTATTACCGTCTTAAATAAAAACCAGACAGTATGCAAACAATGATTATTCAGACACTGACTATCACGTAGTGAAGGCCAGCAACCACTAAGATGGGGGAAACAAACCCGAAGAGCCCAACTTTGCCTCAGTTTATAATCATCAGAGTTTTCAGGTAATACTGAAATGAGAGAAAATAGAAAGAACTTGCTGGGCCTCCTAAATTAAGAAGACAGAATTGAGGATTTGAGAAGAACAACGTGGCTAGAATGAATTCCCAATGCAGTGTACTTGAAGAAAGTAAGCAGTTTAGAGTGATGGCTTGGAAATCTTCAGAGAATTCCTCTTAAGCTAGCATCTAAATACAGATTAAGTGCATGTATGGGAGACAACTATTTGAAGTTTGAAAAGGAATAACAGAAATGGAACAAAGCAAACAATATAAGAAACTTACATAGGACTGGATATAACTCACTTCTCCAGCTGCTGAAGTATTCTCATAAAACATGGGCTACTGGAAGAGTACTTGCAAGTACGCTGTTTCAGTGTAGGCTCAGTGTAGCCCTTGACTGCAGGTTGCTCTGGTACCACCTACCAATAACTTCAAACAAGTCTTAAAAAAGAAAAGTACTGTTTACAATTCACTGAATCCCAGAAGAAAGCTCATTAATAGTTATAGTAATAGGAAAATGAACAGGACCAACAAATCAACCTCATTATATCTAGCATCTAATCAAAAATACCAGAAGCTCAAAAATATAACTGATGAAAGGAGGAAAAGCAATTGGTCAAAACCAATGAAAATTGTCATAGATGATACACAGATGAGGACATTAAAAGAGTTGTAAAAAAAAAACCAATTAGAGGGATAGAAAAAGATGGCGGCGGAATAGGACGGGGAGGACACTTTCTCCCTCACTACTTCATCAAAAGAACACTTCAACACGGAATAAACTCC
>SJYC01057844.1:0-12163 GCA_006408675.1 Madoqua kirkii
ATTGATAACAACCATTACCAATTTTTCTCTGTATTTTTCAACCCTTAGTTTTTCCCACCTGTATGATTAGTCCTAAATACTCATTTTTATTTCATAGATGTTTATATTTTTCTGGAATTATGTGCTCCCACACACAGATTTAGAAATATATAATATATAGATGTAGAGTTTAAGAAGTATCCATTTTAATGTTAATGATGTTTTTGTTGAAAATTTACATTTAAGAATATAGCATTTGTCCCCTTCATGGATCGCTGCCTTGTCATGGCAAAGGGGTTTATGTAACTCAATGAATCTATGGACTATGCAGTACAGGGCCACCCAAGGTGGACAGATGGGTCATAGCAGAGAGTTCTGACAAAATGTGATCCACTGGAGAAAGGAAAAACATACCACCCCATTGAACTTGTCATGAGAACTTCATGAACTGTATAAAAGGCCAAAAAGCTATGACACCAAAAGATGAGTTTCTCAGTCTGAAGATGTCCAATGTCCTACGAGTGAAGAGAGAAAAAATACCAATAGCCCCAGAATGAATGAAGTGACTAGGCCAAGCAGATACGATGCTCAGTTGTGGATGAGGTTGGTGACAAAAGTAAAATCTGTTGCTGCAAAGAATAGTACTGTATAGGAACCTGGAATGTCAGGCCCATGAATCAGGGAAAATTGGATGTGGTCAAGCAGGAGATGGTTAGAATAAACACTGACATCCCAGGAATCAGATAATTAAAATGGATGGGAATGGGCAAATTTAATTCAGATGACCATTGTATCTACTACTGTGGGCAAAAATCCCATTGAAGAAATGGAGTAGCCCTCATAATCAACAAGAGTCTGAAATACGGCAGTTGGGTACAAACTAAAAAGTGACAGAATGATCTCAATTTGTTTCCAAGTCAAGCCATTCAACATCACAGTAATCCAAGTCTATATACCCCTACCACCAGTGCTGAAAAAGCTGAACTTGATGAGTTCTATGAAGCTCTAGAAGACCTCCTAGGATTACTACCGAAAAAAAAAAGAAAGAAAGAAAAGAAGAAAGATATCCTATTCATCACTGGGGATTGGAATGCAAAAGTAGAAAGTTAAGATATGCCTGGAGTAACAGGCAAGATTGGCCTTGGAGAACAAAATAAAGCAGGGCAAAGGCTAACTGAATTCTGCCAAAAGAATGCACTAGTCATAGCAAATACCCTTTCTCAATAACACAAGGCATGACTTTATACATGTACATCACCAAATGGTCAATACTGAAATCAAATTGATTACATTCTTTGTAGCTGAAGATGGAGAAGACAATTGGCAAAAACAAGACTCAGAGCTGACTGTGGCTCAGGTCTTCAGCTTCTCGTAACAAAATTCAGGCTCAAACTGAAGAAAACTGGGAAAAACACTAGGCTACCCAGGTATGACTTAAATTCTGTATGAATTTTCAGTAGAGGTAATGAATAGACTCAAGGGACTAGATCTAGTTAACAGTGTCCCTGAAGAATTATGGGCAGAGGTCCATAGTATTATACAGGAGGCAGCAAACAAAACATCCTAATGAAAAAGAAAAGCAAGAAGGCAAAGTGGTTATCGGAGGAGACAAATGGTGTAAGAATGAAGAGAAACAAAATGCAAGGGAGAGAAGGAAATGTATATGCAATTAAACACCGAGTTTCAAAGAATAGCTAGGAGAGACAAGAAAGTCTTCTTCAATGAACAGTGTTTAATAATAGAAGAAAACAATAAAAGGGGAAAGACTAGAGATCTCTAAAGGAAAATAGAAATATCAAGGCAGCATTCTACCCAATAAAGGATAAAAATGGTAGAGACCTAGTAGATGCTGAAAAGATCAAGAAAAGAAACAAAGAATACATGGAAGAAGTGTATAAAAAAGATCTTAATGAACCTGATTACTATGATGGTGTGGATAGTCACCCAGAGCCAGATATTCTGGAGTGTGAATTCAAATGGGCCTTAAGAAGCACTGCTGTTAATAAAGCTAGTGGGTGCAATGAAATTCCATCAAAACTACTCAGATTGCTAAATGAGGATGCCATCAAGTTTTGCACTCATTATGTCAGCTAATCTGGAAGATCCAGCAGTGGCCACAGGACTGGAAAAAGGTCAGTCCTCATCCTAATTCCCAAGAAGGGTAATACCAAAGAATGTTCAAATTATTGGACAATTGCACTCATCTTCCATACTAGTAAGGTCATGTTCAAAATCTTGTGTGCTACGCTTCACTATTATGTGAACCAAGAACTTCCAGATGTCCAAGCTGGGTTTAGAAAAGAAAGAAGAACCAGCAATCAAATTGCCAGCATTCACTGGATTATAGAGAAAGCAAGGGAATTTCAGAAAAACACCTATCTCTATTTCATTGACTGTGCTAAAGCCTTTGATGGTGTGGATCATGACAAACTGTGTAAATCTCTTAGATAGATGAGATTACCAGACCATCTTACCTGTCTCCTGAGAAACCTGTATGCAGGTCAAGAAGCAACAGTTAGAACCCTGTATGGAAAAACTGATTGGTTCAAGATCAATAAAGGAGTATCAAAGGCCTGTCTGCTGTCATCCTGTTTGTTCAATCTATATGCTAAGCACATCATGAGAAATGCCAGGCTGGATGAATTACAAGCTGGAATCAAGATAGGCAAGAGAAACATCAACAACCTCAGATACACTGATGATACCACTCTAATGGCAGAAAGCAAAAAGGAACTAAAGAATCTCTTGACGAGGGTGAAGGAGGAGAATGAAAAATACAGCTTAAGACTAAATATTACAAAAACTAAAATCATTGCATCCAGCCCCATTACTTCATGGCAAATGGAAGGGGAAAATGCAGAAGTAGTGACAGATTTCCTCTTCTTGGGATCCAAAATCACTGTGGATAGTGACTGCAGCCATAAATCAGAAGATAATTGCTTCTTGGCAGGAAAGCAATAACAAACCTAGACAGTGTGTTGAAAAGCAGAGACATTACTCTACCGACAGTGGTCTGTATAGTCAAGGCCATGGTCTTCCCAGTGGTCATGTACAGTTGTGAGAGCCGGACCATAAAGAAGGAAGAGCACCAAAGAACTGATGCCTTCAAACTGCGGTGCTGGAGAAGACTTCTGAAAGTTCCTTGGACAGCAAAGAGACCAAACCAGTCAATCTTAAGGGAAATCAACCCTGAATATTCACTGGAAGAACTGATGCTGAAGCTGAGGTCTGGTATTTTGGTCATTTGATGCAAACAGATGACTCATTGGAAAAGTCTCTGATGCTGGGAAAGATCAAGGGAAGAAGGAGAAGAGGGCATCAGAGGATAAGACAGTTGGACGCCATCACTAACACAATAAACATTAACTTGGGCAAACTCTGGGAGATGGTGAGGGGCAGGGAGGCCTGGTGTGCAGCAGTCCATTGGATTGCAAAGAGCTGGACATGACTAGGTGACTGAACAACAACAATATATAGCATTTGTAAACCTTTCAAATCCTCAATATGTAAACTTATAAAATAAATATATTTTGTACAGAGTTGGGGCATCACCCAATATACATACGAGAATGAGTCAGAAATTAAAAATGTGGGGGAATTCTATGATTCTGCAGCTATCATTCATTTATTAATGAGTTTATTCAGCAACTACTTATTGAATGGTTACCCTGGACCAGGTATTATGGAAAGTATTGAGGAAAAGAAATAAAATTTTCCCTACCCTGTCATATTCTCCATTTTCATTAAGAGGGATATTTAAAAGTAACTCTAAGTAAGAAATATAAAGAATTAATAGAAATAGATATTACTTTGTTATTTGTTGCATATCTCCACTGTTAGAATTCAAGTTTCACAAGGGCACAAGAGAACTTTTCCCATTTTATTTATTGCTAAATTTCCTGTTTATTATATGCCAATAAAATGGACAACTTAGAAGAAACGAACAGATTCTTAAATAGGTATAATCTCCAAAGAGTGAACCAGGAAAAATAGAAAATGTAAACAAGCCAATTACCAGTAGTGAAACTGCTGCTAAGTCACTTCAGTCGTGTCCGACTCTATGCGACCCTATAGACTGGACTATGCAGCCCACCAGGCTCCCCCGTCCCTGGGATTCTCCAGGCAAGAACGCTGGAGTCGGTTGCCATTTCTTTCTCCAATACATGAAAGTAAAAAGTGAAAGTGTAGTTGCTCAGTCATGTCCAATGCTTAGCGACCCCATGGGCTGGAGCACACCAGGCTCCTCTGTCCATGAGATTTTCCAGGCAGGAGTACTGGAGTGGGGTGCCATTGCAGAATCAGTAATTAAAACACTCCCAACAAACAAAAGTTCAAGATCAGATAGAATTCTACCAAACACTAAGAGAAGAGTTAATACCTATCCTTCTTAAACTATTCCAAAATTGCAGAGCAAGTCTTCATTCTATGAAGCCACCATTATCTGGATGCCAAACTAGACAAAGGTATCATTTGTCTATGATGTGATTATCTCAATAGATACAGAAGATTGTGACACAATTCAAGATCAGTTGTACATAAAAATTCTCCAGAAAGTAGACAGAGAGGGAACTATACCTCAATATAATAAAGGCCATTTGTGCTAAACCCACAGCTAATGTCACACTCAGTGGTGCAACGCTAAAAAGTATTTCCTCTAGGATCAGGAACAAGACAAGGATGCCCACTCTCACCATTCTTATTGAACATAATATAGGAAGTCCTAGCCAATGAAATCAGAGAAGAAAAAGATATAAAAGGAATCAAATTAGAAGGGAAGAAGTAAAATAGTCACTGTTTGCAGATGACAGAATACTACACATAAAAATCCTACAGATGCCACCAGAAAACTACTAAAGTTCATCAATAAACTAGGTAAAGTTGCATGACACAAAATTAATATACAAAAACCTTCTGCATTTCTATACACTAACAACATGAGTTAGAGAGGGAAATTAGGAAAACAATCCCATTTACCACCACATCAAAAAGAATAAAAAACCCAGGACTAAACCTATCTAAGGAGGTAAAAGTTCTTTACTCAGACAACTTTAAGACAATGATGAGAGAAACTGACACAAACAGATAGAAAGATATACCATGCTCATAGATTGAGGAAGTGATATCATTAAAATGGTCATACTATCAAAGGCAATCTAGAGCTTCAATGCAATCTCTATCAAAATACCAATGCATTTTTCACAGAATTAGAAAAAGTAATTTAAAAATGTGCATGGAAACAAAAATGACACTGAATACCCAAAACAGTCTTGAGAAAGAAGAATAGAGCTAAAGGAATCACATTCCCTGACTTTAGACTATACTACAAAGCTACAGTAATCAAAACAGTTTGGTACTGGCACAAAACCAGACATATGGATCAAGGGAACAGAATTGAGAATCTAGAAATAAACCCATACCAGACACCTAAGTTCTTGCCTAAGGAGGCAAGAATATACAATGAGAAAAAGACAATCTCTTCAGCATGTGATGGTGGAAAATTTGGACAGCCACATGGAAATCAATGAAGTTAGAATATACCCTGTCACCATAAACAAAAATAAACTCAGGATGGCTTAAAGACTAAACATAAGACATGACACCATAAAATTCCTAAAAGAGATCATAGGCAAAACGTCATCTGACATAAATTATACCATTTTTTTTAGGTCAATTCTCTCAGGGCAATAAATGAATAAATGAGCCCTAGTTACACTTACAAACTTCTGAACAGCCAAGGAAATACCATTAATGAAGCAAAAAGATGACCTAATGAATGAGAGAAAACATTTGCAAATAATATGACTGACATATAAACAGCTCATACAACTCAATATAAAAATAAACCACCACTCAATAAAGTCAGAAGACCTGAATAGATTTTTTCCAAAAATGGCACACAGATGGCCAGTAGGAGCATGAAACAATGATCAACATCGTTAATCATCAGGGAAATGCAAGTCAAGACCATAATGAGATATCACCTCACTCCTGTCAGAATGTCTATCCTCAAAATGAACACAAGTAATAAATGTTGGTAAGGATGTGGAGAAAAGGGAACCCTCTTATAACATTGGTGGGCATGTAAACTGCTGCAACCACTGTAGAAACAGTATGGGAGTTTCTCAAAATAACTAAAACTGGAGCTGTTATATGACCTGACAATTTCATCTCTGGGTATGTGTCTGAAAAAGTAAAATGAGCAATTACAAAAAAGTAAAATGACTAATTAGAAAAAAAGTTCAGAGCAGCATTATTTATAATTGCCAAGATATGGAAACAGCTTACATGTCTATCAACAGATGGATGCATAAAGATGTGTACACACACACATACACACATATGGAATTATACTCAGTCATAAAAAATAAAAATTTGTTATTTGCAGCAACACAGAAAGAATTGAAGGGCATTGTACTAAGTGTAATAAGTCAGAGAAAGACAAATACTGTATGATATCACTAACATGTGGAATCTAAAAATTATAACAATCTAGTGAAAATAACAAAACAGAAGCAGACTTATAGATACAGAGAAGTAGCCAGTATTAACAAGGGAAGAGAAGAGAAGGGAGAGGGGGAATATTGTGGCAGAGGATTAAGAAGAACAGACTATCATATACAACATAGGCTGGGGATACATTCCACAACAAAGAAATAGAGTCAGTATTTTATAATAGCTATAAATGGAGCATAGCCTTCAGAAATTGGGAATCACTGTACACATGTAGGTTATATAATGAGCTTCGCTGGTGACTGAAATGGCAAAAGAATCTGTCTGCAAAGTGGGAGACCTGTGTTCAGTCCCTAGGTTGGGAAAATCCCCTGGAGGAGGGCATGACAACCCACTCCAGTATTCTTGCCTGGAGAATTCCCAAGGACAGAGAAGCCTAGCAGACTACAGTTCATTGGGTTATAAAGAGTCAGACACAACTGAATGACTAAGCACACAGAACAGCTTATATAAAATTGAAAGACAATGTTATATTATTTTTTATTTGCAATATAATATTATTTTTTAACTGAAGTGTCATGTTATCTGAATGTAGAGTTCCAAAGAATAGCAAAGAGATAAGAAAGCCTTCCTCAGTAATCAATGCAAATAAATAGAGGAAAACAATAGAATAGGAAAGACTTGAGATCTCTTCAAGAAAATTAGAGATACCAAGGGAACACTTCATGCAAAGACAGGCACAGTAAAGGACAGAAATGGTATGGACCTAACAGAAGCAGAAGATATGAAGAGGTGGAAAGAATACACAGAACATCACTTCATGGGAAATAGATGGAGAAGCAGTGGAAACAGTGTCAGACTTTATATTTCTGGGCTCCAAAATCACTGCAGTTGGTGACTGTAGCCATGAAATTAAAAGACGCTTACTCCTTGGAAGAAAAGTTATGACCAACCTAGATAGTATATTCAAAAGCAGAGACATTACTTTGACGACTAAGGTCCGTCTAGTCAAGGCTATGGTTTTCCCATTGGTCATGTATGGATGTGAGAGCTGGACTGTGAAGAAGGCTGAGTGCTGAAGAATTGATGCTTTTGAACTGTGGTGTTGGAGAAGACTCTTGAGAGTCCCTTGGACTGCAAGGAGATCCAGCCAGTCCATTCTGAAGGAGAAGCTGGACTGTGAAGAAGGCTGAGTGCTGAAGAACTGATGCTTTTGAACTGTGGTGTTGGAGAAGACTCTTGAGAGTCCCTTGGACTGCAAGGAGATCCAGCCAGTCCATTCTGAAGGAGATCAGCCCTGGGATTTCTTTGGAAGGAATGATGCTAAAGCTGAAACTCTAGTACTTTGGCCACCTCCTGTGAAGAGTTGACTCGGAAAAGACACTGATGCTGGGAGGGATTGGGGATAGGGGGAGAAGGGGACTACCGAGGATGAGACGGCTGGATAGCATCACGGACTCGATGGACGTGAGCTTGAGTGAACTCTAGGAGAGGGTGATGAACAGGGCGGCCTGGCGTGCTGTGATTCATGGGGTTGCAAAGAGTCGGACACGACTGAGCGACTGAACTGACTAACTGAACTGGCTGAACTGATACAAGAAAGATCTTCATGACAAAGATAACCATGATACTTCAGTAAAAAATACAAAGAAAAGAAAAGAATAGTGATAAAAAATAATGTTATATAAAATTCACTATTTACTAGATGCTGTCCAACTCTTTGTGATCCCACGGACCATAGGCTTCAGTCTCCTTTGTCCATGGAATTCTTCAGGCAAAATTACTGGAGTGGGTTGCCCTTCAAATTCCTTGGTTTAAATTGCTAGTTGACATTGCCACTTACAGAATTTTCAGAGCATATGGGAATTAATTATTAAACCATAGTAGTAAGCTTGGCAGACAAGGAAATGTATGAGTCATTCAGAGAAACACAAATATTTTAGGATACTGGAGAAATACTGTGCCTATGAGAAAGTGCAAGGATAAACCTGAAACTATAGCTTAGCCACACTACAAAACATATGAACCTATACTAAAGATTCTATGTGCGATCCCAAGGGAGATGCAGAGCTACTAAAGCGTGTATTGGAGAAATAACATAAGGGGAGTCACATGTTTGCTGATTAAATAAATTCTTTTAAATATTATATTTGGATAACATGTCAAAAATATGGAGGAACAGATCTTTACTTATTTAAATGCAAGCATATTTATTTTAACTCAAATACAAATTTCTTTATCTCTCTTACTTGCTTAAATATTAATTTATTTAGTATAATGTTTTAAATATCAGATTATATTGCCACAAAATCTGCATATTTTCAAGAGCCTAAGATAACACAAATTAAATCAATTCTCCTATTAGAATGAAAGGAAAAAAACTCAGAAAATATGAATGAATACATGTTTACATTATATACCTCTTCTGGGAAATTCCTTACTGCCTTTTGATAGAACATTAAATTGAAGCCTTCTATCGTATTTCTAAAATTTTTACATTTAATGGAACATACTAGTTTTCCTCAGAGAAGCATATTTTTTAATAACAAGACTATAAATCTATCAAGAAAGTTCTTGTGCTATGTATGTGCAAAAAATGGAAAATCATCTGGTGAATAGAAAAATTCATATCAATATTAAATAATTCATGATTATGTTATACCCAGGCCTATAACATTTTGTAAAGTTAATTTTTCTGTTAATGTATGTGTGTGTGAAGGAAGTGGTAGCCCACTCCAGTATGCTTGCTTGGAAAATCCCACGGACTGCAGAGCCTGGTAGGTTACCATCCATAGTGTCGCAAAGAGTCGGACACGACTGAGCAACTTCACTTTCACTTTCATGTATATATATGTTGTGTGTATGTTTAAACTTATGTGTAATATATATGTAAAGTTATATATATATATCTTTAATATATGTAAAGTTACATGTATATCTTTAATAAGGAAAATTATTTTAACTCTTAATAAGGAAAATATACCTTCCAATGACATTTAATATCTTATAATTTTATTACTGTTATTCTTTGGTAAGTGAGAAATGTCTACAACTACTAATTTCAATTGAAAGTGATTGTCTTAGAATTTTCTTTAATCAGTTTTATTTAATTGGAACTACGTCTCTTAGAATCTCCTACTCTGTACTGTTTTGGGTTAATGTGGGTTTAAAAAAAAAAAAAAGTGAAAATGTTAGTCACTCAATCATGTCAGACTCTTTGTGACCCCCTGGACTGTAGCTCACCAGGTTCCTTTGTTGATGGAATTTTCCAGGGAAGAATATTGGAAATATTCCCTTCTTCAGAGGATCTTCCCAATCCAAGGAAGACACTCAGGTCTCCTGCATTGCAGGCAGATTCTTTACCATCTGAGCCACCAGGGAATGTGGATAAACAAGGTACAATTGTGAGGACAGGTAGGCAGAGTGAAGCAACACTCACTGCTCTCTACAGGAACTAGTGCTTCATTATGGTGACACACAGACACAGGACGGTTGACAGATTCTAGTTGTCACTGCTTTCTTCTCTGTTTCAAGGTTTTTCAAACTACTGACCCTGCTGACCAGTAAAGGGCCAATGTCCATGACAAGATGCTTTGCTACACATCCTCAGACTTCACTCAGATTTCTCCAACACCTTCTCCTTTGCAGGCCCATTTGGCCTGTCAGATTCACTGCCTGGGCTCCTTGGTCTTCTTCCTATCTTTGTAAGACTAACTTATAACTAGTTTGTTTATACATTTGTGTAAAATTTAATAACTATGTGATAATGGCTAATGGTTCTAGCTCCCTGAACAGAATGAACTACGTTATTTTATTTTTTCCCAAACTCCTTAGTTGGAAAAATTTAGAGAGGAAAATTTAAGAACTACTGAAGGTAAATAGATAAAGCTAAAAAAAAAAATATTAGCTCATCAGCTTAGTCAGTTTTAACCTCTCACATCCCAGTATTCCTTTGGGGATTCTTATCAAATCTAGTAGAATTGACTGGTAATTTTATTGTTTTCCTTAAATATTGAACTTACTGTGTATATGTCATCATGTTGAAATTGTCATGCAAATTTAACCAAGGTTTTATTTGTATAATTTAAAATCTCATTAGCCTTCAAGCCATCCTATTTGGTCCACCTTTGTCTATTCAACTTCATTCTCAAATATTTATATCTTTTTAATCAATTCCCTCCACAAACAGCCAGTGGGAAGGGAAAAAGTGGAAGATTAAATAATTGTTTTTAGAAATACTTTTTTTCCATGGACAGCAATATATGTCAGTTTTTATGACATAAACTCATCAGAAAGACATATCTTTCTGTAAAAGGGTTAATGATTCAACTTCCATGCCTCAAATATAAATTTTAAATTTGTAGTGCAGACTTTCAGTTCAGTTCAGTTGCTCAGTCGTGTCCAACTCTTTGCGACTCCATGAATCACAACACGCCAGGCCTCCCTGTCCATCACCAACTCCCAGAGTTCACTCAGACTCGCATCCATCGAGTCAGTGATGCTATCCAGCCATCTCATCCTCTCTCGTCCCCTTCTCTTCCTGCCCTCAATCCCTCCCAGCATCAGAGTCTTTACCAATGAGTCAACTCTTCGCATGAGGTGGCCAAAGTACTGGAGTTTCAGCTTTAGCATCATTCCTTCCAAAGAAATCCCAGGGCTGATCTCCTTCAGAATGGACTGGCTGGATCTCCTTGCAGTCCAAGGGACTCTCAAGAGTCTTCTCCAATGCCACAGTTCAAAAGCATCAATTCTTCAACACTCAGCTTTCTTCACAGTCCAACTCTCACATCCACATGTGACCACAGGAAAAACCATAGCCTTGACTAGATGGACCTTAGTTGTCAAAGTAATGTCTCTGCTTTTGAATATGCTATCTAGGTTGGTCATAACTTTTCTCCAAGGAGTAAGCATCTTTTAATTTCTTGGCTGCAATCACCATCTGCGGTGATAGACATTAGTAATAACATTATTTTAAACTTTTTTTCCAGCCTTTTGATTAAAAAGGTGCTCACTGAGATAGTTCCATGGATATAGATCATCACAGTGGAGCACCATTCTCTCTTAAATGGTAAAAAATAGTTCTCTAGCTGTTAGGGGGAGCACACTGACTGAAACTACCCTCCTTGACCAGGCACCATAGTAACCATTTGCATGAGTATTGGCTGCAATCACCATCTGCGGTGATAGACATTAGTAATAACATTATTTTAAACTTTTTTTCCAGCCTTTTGATTAAAAAGGTGCTCACTGAGATAGTTCCATGGATATAGATCATCACAGTGGAGCACCATTCTCTCTTAAATGGTAAAAAATAGTTCTCTAGCTGTTAGGGGGAGCACACTGACTGAAACTACCCTCCTTGACCAGGCACCATAGTAACCATTTGCATGAGTTGTTTTATGACAGGAGATTCTGATAAGGGATATGAGACTAATAAGCCACTACCAACCAGAAGAGTTCGAGAAAGGTCCAAAGGAGGCACCACGTGTCCGTCTACTTCCCAGAATCCCTCTTGCTAACATCTGTCTTGGGTGAGCAATGCATGGACCACCAAGAAAGACTGAATTAGAATGATTGGCCAAAGACAATCTGAAAACTAATCCCATCACCATAAAATACAAGACTGTGATCCAGGTGGCAGAGCAGTTCTCCTGGGTTCCCTTACCCTACTGCTCTCCACCCAGGTGCCCTTTCCCAATAAAATATCTTGCTTTGTCACCACATGTGTCTCCTC
>SJYC01057853.1:0-21246 GCA_006408675.1 Madoqua kirkii
AAACTATGAATCAGACATAATGTCATCATTTTGACCAAAATATTGGAATATTATGAGGTTTCCTGAACCATATAGTAAATAGAAAAAGATGCAAACCTAAATCTATTTGATTATAAAATCATTACTCCCAAGAAAAAACCATTGCATCCTCTATTTAAAAATAGAACTTTAAAATTATACAATTACCATATATTGAACTATAGAAATGTGAGTTGACTTAAAACTCACCACATCTACCTAAAGAACTTGATGTCTTCTGAACAATTTGTTTTTGTTGTTTAGCTGCTAAGTCATATCTGACTCTTTTGTGACCCCATGGACTATAGCCCACCAGGCTTCTATGCCCATGGAATTTCCCACTCAAGAATATTGGAGTGGATTGCAATTTCCTTCTCCAGGAGATCTTCCCAACCCAGGGACTGAACTCACATCTCCTGCATTGTAGGAGGACTCTTTATTGCTAAGCTACCAGAAGCAATACCTTGTTTAAAGTATTTTCTAATCATCCCAGCTTCTAAAATTTCAGTAAAGTTTAGATATAGAACATTATTTTGTATTTGCCTTATGAACTATGAATATTAGCAAATGTAACTTAAAGTTCTAAACATTAACTTCTAACATAAATTGTCTCTTGCACTGAAACATAGCGAAGAAAGAAAACTAACCACAACAGCAGTGATAATGATCCTCTTTCATCCGGTTCTATGCCCATGTTTTGGGTCACATCTACATAATGAACTTATGTCTCATCTTTAGAATAAAGTAATAATTTGGGCCTCAAATGCTAGAAAGAACACTTTCAAATATTCAGAAGATACAAAGCAAAAATAACCATGATGAGAATTTCACAGTGTCATATCCATATAATTTTTGCCATATGTTCCACTCTGGTGGAACAAACCTTGCAGTCCATTGGGAAAAGGCAGCATAAACTTTTGTTCTAGTTACATCAGCCCTGATCCCCACACTCAAGGGGCAATGCCTTCAGATGACAAAGTCCTTACTTTGTCTAAAGACTTTCAAGAAGCAATTTTATCCCAACTAATTATAATAAAATTATATGTGATTTGTCCATAACCTGGTCATGACAAAAACCTGTATTCCCCCCAAACACTGGACACCATGTTGATTTCAGTTAGTGAATAATCTTTTGAGAAAAAGTGAAAGGCGTCTGCAGTGGACTTTAAGGGTGTGTTTAGACATAAAGAATGTAAGTAATGAAATCCTGAAACCTTTCATTTCAATAATTTAAAGCTTCTTCTCTCTTGTCAGATAAATGAAGGGTGAAGTTGACTTTTCCTACAATATGGTACTCCCCTCACCCTACCTTTAGCTTCTCTCAAAGAAGATTTGAAAAATACAATTGTAAAAACATCCTGAAAATGTAACTTCAAAATATATAATGTATCTTAAAAAGGAAATCATAGTGCACCAGCCCCAAGCATCCAGTATCATGCATCGAACCTGGAATGGTGATTCGTTTCATATATGATATTATACATGTTTCAATGCCATTCTCCCAAATCGCAAGTCCAGGTTCGATGCATGATACTGGATGCTTGGGGCTGGCGCACTGGGACGACCCAGAGGGATGGTATGGGGAGGGAGGAGGAAGGTGGGAGGGGGTTCAAGATGGGGAACACGTGTATACCTGTGACAGAGTCATGTTGATGTATAGCAAAACCAATACAATATCGTAAAGTAATTAACCTCCAATTAAAATAAGTTTATATTAAAAAAATAAAAGAAAAAGGAAATCATAAAAAATTTTCATTAAGTTGACCCCTATCTGTACAAAGTCATTACACTTACCTCAGGAATGATTGTGATATATGAGGGTGTTTTAGAACCTGCAGTTCAGAACTATGCCTCATTCCATTTTATTATCTTATTTCTCTATCTCTTAAATTCATCCAAAATTTTCCCTTGCAATAAACAATAACTACAACAAAATGAAAGTCACTCAGTTGTGTCTGACTCTTTGCAACCCCATGGACTATAGAGTCCATGGAATTCTCCAGGCCAGAATACTGGAGTGGGTAGCCTTTCCCTTCTCCAGGGGATCATCCCAATCCAGGGATCAAACCCAGGTCTCCTGCATTGCGGGTAGATTCTTTATCAGCTGAGCCATGGGGGAAGCCCAACAACAACAAAGAGTCTGAATAAAACAACCATATGAGAATGTATGCCTTAGTTAACATTTTTGGTGTAGGCCCTCTATATCTTTAGGAAACCATGGGGTTTAAGTGAAAGACTAAGTAAACAGAAGGGGAATAAATAGTAAATCATGGTTGTGTATCAGTTTTAAATCAATGAAGCCTTTTGGAAATTAAAATTGAAATTGTGTGTTTTACACTGTTTTTGTCATCCAGGGCCCACAGTGGATCTGGCACAGTCAGTCTTATGCCTGCTTACACACTACTGCTCATTTCAAAGCTTTGATAATCACATTCTCATGTTTTATGGACACATCTTCCTGTCTGTGGATCAGACATAAACATGCAGCTGCTATGCACAGCTCAGGCTGCTGCATTGCCTCAGCAAATCGTGAGCCTTCAAATTAGGCATTCTGGAGCATAAGCAGAAATAAGAGAAGAAATTTGTTTTTCAAACGTAAATGTCCAAACAACCCCTTTTAATGGCTATATTTTGTTCTTTGATTCTATGAATATTAAAAAAAGAAAGAAAGAAAGAAAGAAAGAAAAAAAAATGTTGGTCACTATTTGGACAGCAAATAAACTTTAAAAATTGATATTTTTGGAGCTATGGAGCCAGTTTCTTGAGAGAAGAAAATCATAAAGGCTAGGCCCACCTTAATTCTGTTAAAGATTTCCCTCACACTTAACCAAATACCATCTCTGTCCTTTATTGACCTCATCTTTGAATGAAATGTTCCCTTGGTATCTCTAATTTCTTGAAGAGATCTCTAGTCTTTCCCATTCTATTGTCTTCCTCTATTTCTTTTCATTGATCACTGAAGAAGGCTTTCTTATCTCTCCTTGCCATTCTTTGTAACTCTGCATTCAAATGGGTATATCTTTCCTTTTCTCCTTTGCTTCTCACTTCTCTTCTTTTCACAGCTATTTGTAAGGCCTCCTCAAATACTCATTTTGCTTTTTTAGCATTTCTTTTCCTTGAGGGTGGTCTTGATTCCTGATTCCTGTACAATGTCACAAACCTCTGACCATAGTTTATCAGGCACTTTATCAGATCTAGTCCCTTAAATCTATTTCTCATTTCCACTGTATAGTCATAAAGGATTTGATTTAGGTCATACCTGAATGGTCTAGCAGTTTCCCCTACTTTCTTCAATTTAAGTCTGAATTTGGTAATAAGCAGTTCATGATCTGAGCCATAGTCAGCTCCTGGTCTTGTTTTTGCTGACTGTATAGAGCTTCTCCATTTTTGGCTGCAAAGAATATACTCAGTCTGATTTCAGTGTTGACCGTCTGGTGATGTCCATGCATAGAGTCTTCTCTTGTGTTGTTGGAAGAGGGTATTTGCTATGACCAGTGTGTTCTCTTGGCAAAACTCTATTAGCCTTTGCCCTGCTTCATTCTGTATTCTAAGGCCAAATTTTTCTGTTACTCCAGGTGTTTCTTTACTTCCTACTTTTGCATTCCAGTCCCCTATAATGAAAAGAACATCTTTTGGGGGTGTTAATTCTAAAAGGTCTTGTAGGTCTTCACAGAACCATTCAATTTCAGCTTCTTCAGCATTACTGGTCAGGGCATAGACTTGGATTACTGTGATATTGAATGGTTTGCCTTGGAAACGAACAGAGATCATTCTGTTGTTTTTGAGATTGCATCCAAGTACTGCATTTCAGACTCTTGTTGACCATGATGGCTACTCCATTTCTTCTGAGGGATTCCTGTCCACAGGAGTAGATATAATGGTCATTTGAGTTAAATTCACCCATTCAGTCCACCTTAGTTTGCTGATTCCTAGAATGTCAATGTTCACTCTTGCCGTCTCCTGTTTGACTCCTTCCAATTTGCCTTGATTCATGGACCTAACAATCCAGGTCCCTATGCAATATTGCTCTTTACAGCATCAGACTTTGCTTCTAATACCAGTCATATCCACAACTGAGTGTTATTTTTGTTTTAACTCTATCTCTTCATTCTTTATGGAGTTATTTCTCCTCTGATCTCCAGTAGCATATTGGGCATTTACCAACCTGGAGAGTTCATCTTTCAGTGTTCTATCTTTTTGCCTTTTCATACTGTTCATGGGGTTCTCAAGGCAAGAATACTGAAGTGGTTTGCCATTCCCTTCTCCAGTGGACCACATTCTGACAGACCTCTCCATCATGACCTGTCTGTCATTCCAGTCCCAAAGAAAGGCAATGCCAAAGAATGCTCAAACTACCACACAATTGTGCTGTTCTCACATGCTAGTAAAGTAATGCTCAAAATTTTCCAAGCCAGGCTTCAGTAATACATGAACTGTGAATGTCCATATGTTCAAGCTGGTTTTAAAAAGGCAGAAGAACCAGTGATCAAATTGCCAACATCCGTTTGATCACTGAAAAAGCAGGAGAGTTCCAGAAAAACATCTATTTCTGCTTTACTGACTATGCCAAAGCCTTTGACTGTGTGGATCATGATAAACTGTGGAAAACTCTTCAAAAGATGAGAATACAAGACCGCTTGACCTGCCTCTCAAGAAACCTGTATGCAGGTCAGGAAGCAACAGTTAGAACTGGACCTAGAACAACAGACTGGTTCCAAATAGGAAAAGGGTTACTTCAAGGCTGTATATTGTCACCCTGCTTATTGATCTTCTATGCAGAGTACATCATGAGAAACGTGGGGCTGTAAGAATGACAAGCTGGAATCAAGATTGCTGAGAGAAATATCAATAACCTCAGATATGCAGATGACACCACTCTTATGGCAGAAAGTGAAGAGGAACTCAAAAGCCTCTTGATTAAAGTAAAAGAGGAGAGTGAAAAAGTTGGCGTAAATCTCAACATTCAGAAAACTAAGATCATGGCATCTGGTCCCATCACTTCATGGAAAATAGATGAGGAAACAGTGGAAACAGTGGCTGACTTTATTGTTTTGGGCTCTAAAATCACTGCAAATGGTGACTGCAGCCATGAAATTTAAAGACTGGCTTCTCTGTTGGCTCAGACGGTTAAGTGTCTGTCTGCATGCGGGAGCCCAGGGTTTGATTCCTGTGTTGGGAAACCCCTTGGAGAAGAAAATGGCAATCCACTCTAGCACTCTTGCCTGGAAAATCCCATGAACAGAGGAGCCTGATAGGCTACAGTCCATATGGTCGTAAAGATTTGGACACAGCTGAGCGACTTCATTTTCACTTTTACTCTTGGAAGGAAAGTTATGACCAATCTAGACAGCATATTAAAAAGCAGAGACATTACTTTGCCAACAAAGGTCTGCCTAGTCAAGGCTATAGTTTTCCCAGTAGTCATGTAAGGATGTGATAGTTGGACTATATAGAAAGCTGAACGCTAAAGAACTGATGCTTTTGAACTGTGGTGTTGGAGAATACTCTTGAGAGTCCCTTGGACTGCAAGGAGATCCAACCAGTCCATTCTAAAGGAGATCAGCCCTGGGTATTTGGAAGGAATGATGCTAAAGCTGAAACTCCAATACTTTGGCCACCTGATGCAAAGAGCTGACTCATTTGAAAAGACTCTGATGCTGGAAAAGATTGAGTGGAGGAGGAGAAGGGGATGACAGAGGATGAGATGGTTGGATGGCATCACCAACTCAATGAATATGAGTTTGGGTAGACTCTGGGAGTTGGTGGACAGGGAGGCGTGATGTGCTGTGGTTCATGGTGTTACAAAGAGTCGGACACGACTGAGCAAATGAACTGAAAAGGAAACTCATCAAATACCCATGGTTTCATCTTAAACTCCCCCCCTTAACAGCCACTGTCACCACCATGCCTTGCAGAGGATACTTCTGCTTTCCACAGTTAGGCAGACGTTTTGCACGTCAGGACAATTCATTTTTCTAGTCTATATTTACTGTACGTTCTGCTTACGTCAAGCCCCACTAAATACAATTTCCTTCCTTTCACCTTCTAGTAAACCAGATTTTGTTCTATGATTAACCTAAAGAAAGTGAAAGAAAATGAAGTCGCTCAGTCGTGTCTGACTCTTTGCGACCCCATGGATTATAGCCTACCAGGCTCCTCCATCCATGGGATTTCCCAGGAAAGAATTCTGAAGTGGGTTGCTATTTCCTTCCCCAGGAGATCTTCCTGACCCAGGGATTGAACCCAGGGGTCCCTCATTGTAGGCAGATGCTTTACTATTTGAGCCACCAGGGAAGTCCATGGTTAATCTAAGAGAGATGATAAATTATGATGCTCAGTTCAGTTCAATTCAGTGGCTCAGTTGTGTCTGACTCTTTGTGACCCCATGAATCGCAGCACGCCAGGCCTCCCTGTCCATCACCATCTCCCAGAGTTCACTCAGACTCACGTTCATCGAGTCATTGACTCCATCCAGCCATCTCATCCTCTGTCGCTACTTTATTTAAATTCAGATGAACAAAATCAACAAGGTATAAATTTAAAAAAATAATAAAGTTATACATATAGAACAAATTTCCAAGCTCTGGTAAAGTAACTGAAACAGTATATAGTTTGTGTATATATACATTAAAGTAAGGGTTTAGGGTTTGCTTGCTTGGTTTTACAAATAACAGAAGCATGGAAAAGTGGCATCAAATTAAAATGATGCAGTTATCGCTTAAAGAAGGAAAGTGTAGTTGTCTTCACATATAGCTAGAAGGTGATAAATAAAGTTACGAACAAAGGAAGCTAATTTCCTCCAGCTTTCAGGATAACATGGTCTCATCTGTATTTCAGGGTAACTGGTCTCATCTTATCTCTCTGTTTCATTCTTGATTCTGCATGTTTACTGGCCTTTCTTCTCTACTCTGAATTTGTCAGAAAAAGATTGTTTAGATGAGGAATCTTTTTTCTCATTTTCAGTAAGAAAAAAAAAAAAAAGTCAACTGATCTCTAGCCCTAAATCTCCTGAACAAATTTCAACAGAGAGAGTGTGATTGGCTTCAGGTCATCACCTTCCCCAAACCTGATGGCAGCAGGAGTGGGCTAGGGTTTGAGGGCAGAAACGTGCAGTATGACTTATTGGCATGGGTGGCTTCCGAGATGGTAGCTCAGCCCCAAGAACCTGAGGCTTGGTAGAGAGATTCTAGCACAGGCCACAGGAATGACAGGGCTTGCTGCAATGTTGCCTCTTTCTAAAGACACAGCACAGAAATCTAACAATTTCATGTGTTTATATTACTTTTTTCCTTTCCCAAGAAAAATTTCCAGGCTAACCCCAAATGACAAAGATGTAAACAGATAAACACAAGGCTGTGGTATAAGTGCTGTAAGAAAGGTGGACACAAAGGACAGTCATCAGAATAACTCTGAGAAATCACATTGTACAGCAAAGATGCATATACTTTAAAGGCTCTATTCATTATATTTTATTTTGCTTTATTAATAGACTTGTGATTTATTCTGTATGGCAGTTGTAGTGTTAGTCACTCAGCTATGTCCGACTCTTTGTGACCCCTGGACCCACCAGGCTCCTCTGTTCATGGAACTCTCCAGGCAAGAATACTGGAGTGGGTAGCCATTCCCTTCTCCACGGGATCTTCCTAACCGAGCCATCAAGCCTGGGTTTCCTGTATTGCAGGCAGATTCTTTACCGTCTGAGCCACCAGGGAAGCCCATTCTATATAGGAGTTCCCTTTATTTTTGAGATTTTTAAGACCTCATGTTAAATTCCAGAAAAATACACTAATAAGATCTGTACAGCTAGATGAAGCTTTATAAAGAACCCACCTATGAGTCAGACATTACCAAAACACAGGAAGCCTCCCTCATGCTTTCTCCCTGTAAGTATTCCCCAATCATCATTTAAAGGTAACCACAGTTCTCTTCCCTCTCCATAGATTAGCAATGCCTGTGTTTTTTTTTTTTTTTTAACTTCATATAAATAGAATCCTACAGTATGTCCTTTTTTAAGTCTGACATTTTAACTGTACTTTTTGGGGGGATGTAGGGGGAACCATGCAGAATGTGGGATCTTAGTTCCCTGACCAAAGATTGACCCCATGGTCTCTGTTCTGGAAGCACAGATTCTTAACCACTAGACTGCCAGGAAAGTCCCAAGTCTGAATTTTTATAATAATACCACGTTTTTGAGAGTCATTGATATTGTTTTGTGTAGCTGGAGTTTGTGAAATGTTACTGCCATAACAATTTCATTGAATGAATATATCAGAATGCATTTACTCATGATACTGGAGATGGACATTTGGATGTTCTCTACTTTGAAGCTAGTATGATAAATGCTGTTAATATTCTTGTATATATTTATCTTATAAATGCATGTATGCTTTTCAGTTCATTTTAGTTATTATGGTAGATGTGTAGTATATCTGGCAGTTGTCTTAATTTACATTTCCCAACAACTGATAATATTAAGCACATGTTGATAGGTTAATGAGCTATTTGGTTATCACTTTTGATGAGGCAACACTTTTGCTTTAAAAAAAAAAAGTTGGTTTTCTTTTCCCTTTCTTCAGACTTCTTTGAAATTAAGAACTTCTGTATACCAAAGGACACAATTGTGAGATTTTAAATAAAAACACATCATTTAAAATGCAGAATCTCTTTTACCAAAATTTGATTCTCATTCAAATCTTTAGAATTATATCTGTTAAATGAAATAAAAATGCAGGTTTCTAATATGGTAGTAACATTCTATAGAGGAAGATTTGACTCAAAGATAGGTATTTTTTTAATCTGTGTAAAGACACCAGTATTAGAAAAAGCAACCCCCTCATTAATAGCTGTCTGTTTTGTGTGTACTGTCAATGGTCAAAATCTATTAAAAACATTCTCTACCTTCTACTCATGGTTTATCTTTTATATAATTCATCAAAAAAGCTTCCTTCAAGTTTCAAAATCAGGAAATTCTGTGCTGGGCAATTGGATTAGTATTTTTGCCAATGGTTACTATGGTTTTTGTGGCAGACTGGGTCCCCCTTTTTACTTTGTTTCCCAAAAAATACTTACTCCACATTTATAAATTACAAAAGAATCTTTTATATATATATATTTCTCCAAACTAAGCTTATCCTTGTCTTTATTTGACCATTGCCCTAATACATATCTATTAACCTTTTATATAAAAAAATAATCAATATAAAAGTAAAAAGGAACGATAACAAGACTATATATGTGTCTCCGTCCATGGGATTTTCCAGGCAAGAATACTGGAGTGGGTTACCGTTTCCTTCTCCAGGGGATCTTCCCAACCCAGGTATCAAACCCGGGTCTCCTGCACTGGAGGCAAGTGCTTTAACCTCTGAGCCACCAGGGAAGCCTGTAAATATACTATGTTTATATATATATATACATACACACATATATGTATAATACATATATATACACAGGACAACAAGCTTACTTCTGTGATCAGCTGTAAATTTCATAAGAGGAACATAAATTATAACTAATGAAATTAATAAATATTTCCATTCTTATGTCTCATGATATATTATTATCTGTGCTCCAGTCTTTGCTATATGCTTGCTTAACATTTGTTTCATGTTACAAAGTGAAGATGAATACTGGGATTGAAGTTGTCTAAAGTATTCTGTGCAGCATCTTATTTGTTTGCAAAGTTTTTGAACTATGAATAAGGATAAAATTTGAAAGCCAAAGCATGGAAAAAAAAGACTGGAGAAAAGCATTTTTATGCTAATGGCTGTAGCAATGATTATAAAGCACAGTGCACACTGAATGCACCATGGAGATGCTAAATAATATTTATGGAGCATATGGGCCTTGCATAGCAGTAGCAAAAATGTTCTTTTCTCAAATTCTGTTTGCCAAATTACTTTGGGCATTAAGGAAAATGCTGAAGTTTCATTTAAACTGTGGACTGAAAATCCTGACCAAAAACAGGGTTGGGATTTGTGAGCTGTCATTTTATTCACCTCAGCGCTAAATAGAACTGTGACATGCTAGAATGATTCTGGATAAATTGTCTTTTACTTGCTTGATATAAGGGTTTCCTGAAGGGAGAAAAAAAGTGGAACAGGGAATCACAGTTTTGGAAAAGCTTAAATAGAGTTTTTGAAATTCTTAATGGACACAGTTTATGAGTCCAACTAAACAAACACCTCTTTATGCAAACATATGGTCTAAATTTTATTGTAATAATCCAATTTTGGAGATCTGGAAAATATTTTTTATTTGAAAAATTCATAAACATTTCATTAGCCATTTCTTATGCCTCAAAACTGTACATCTTCATAGATTCCTGGTAAGTGTTAGTCTTTATTTCATTTACTCAGATAATGATAACATAGCACTTACAAAGTGGTACAAAGCTGCCTGCTTACCTCTAACAGTGCAAGACTGATTTTATTCCACTGGTTTTATAAATAAGAATGCTGAGATTCAGAAAGTCTAAGAAGCTTGTCCAAAGTCGCGAAGAGTAGTAAATCTTGAATTCAGTTCCACCTAACCAAAGATGCCCTGTCTTCTTCAAAATGCCATGGAACCAAACCCCTCCCCCCCACACACCAAAAAACAAAAAAAGAAAAGACAAAAAAGCACAGATCAATCTCAAGTACTGTAACAGATGTAAAGACACTACCTCTGAAATAGCTGCAGGAAGCTGAAATGTCACCATCAATCAATGTGTATAAGAGAAGTTTACCGGATGATTCTGGTAAACTTCTGACAGATTCTGGATGATTCTGACATGAGTTCCTAAATATCCCCGAGTATTTGTGAAGAAATCCTTCATTCCTTTTAAACTATGGATATTGTGGAAAACACCTTGGCTAAGGTTTAAAGGCCCTGATGATTTTGAATGACTTTTGGTGAGAAAACCAGCTTCTCTGGTTTAAACAAATCAATCTGTGTGTAAACGAGCCCTCAATATGGGAGTCTGGATAGCTTAAAAATATAAAATGTGACATTCAGCAGAACTTTCACATTTCCTCAATGTACTTTCCAAACATGAAGGACAAGACTCCATTCTCCCTATATTTAAAACCAAGGCAGCTTGAGCCCATCTGCCAGAAAATATGTAGCTATTTTCTCCTTTGGGGTAAATGAAAGATATCATTGGTTTTATAAGATGCACATTTGAATTAATTGAATAAAAAAAAAGTTTGAAAAATCATATACAGAAGGATATATTCACCAAACTACTCTTCATATTTATGATGATGCTTTATGTAGTTTCTTTAACTTGGTTACATGAGAATTGACTTCTACTCCCCAGAAAACTTAAGTCCATTATTTCTGCTAGTATAAAGGATTGGGGTAAAACCTATTTGTAGTCATTTTCTCTTGATGATGTATATACAAAATAACTAAGTTCTATGCCTTTCATTTGAAATCAAGTTCCTTTTATTAACAATTTTGAAAATGTACTCCTAAGTAAAACATAATTCATCACAGCTTGTTCTTTGCCCTATGTATTGAAAAGTTTATAATAATAAACATGCTTTATCAGACATGGTTATTCTGTCTCTTCACAGAATGTTCACAAACATGATTAGTGTGGGGGAAAATACCTACATTGCTTTTATTCTGAAGAGTCTTCTATTAGAGTTATTGGCCTAACATTACACCAAACTTACATCCTTTCTGTGTATGCATTTTCTAGCAAAGAAAACACAAACACAAGCTGTTCATTACTGTACTAAAAGTTTCAATCTGAAACAAAATAATGTATGTCTAGAAATGAAGCAGATATTTATGAGTAAAAACATTTGAAAGAACATGGCCTGAATAAGCCTGAATAAGAAAAGAAATGCATCAGTTTTCCTGATACTGGTAGAAATATTTGACAATGGCTGTAGATGATGGCTCCAGAATCACTGTGGTGGCTCCAGAATCACTGTGGTGATGCAGCCATGGAATTAAAGATGTTTGCTCTTTGGAAGAAAAGCTCAGCATATTAAAAAGTAGAAATATCACTTTGCTGACAAAAGTCTCTATAGTCAAAGCTATGATTTTTCCAGTAGCCATGTATGGATGTGAGAGTTGAATCGTAAAGAACGCTGAGCACCAAAGAATTGATGCTTCCAAACTGTGGTATTGAAGAAGCCTCTTGAGAGTCCCTTGGACAGCAAGTAGATCAAACCAGTCAGTCCTAAAGGAAATCAACCCTGAATATTCTTGGAAGGACTGATGCTGAAGTTCCATTTCTTTGGCCACCTGCTGTGAAGACCTGACTCATTGGAAAAGACCCTGATGCTGGAAAAGACTGAGGGAAAGAGGAGAAGCAGGCAACAGACAATGAGATGATTGGTTGGTTTCCCTGACTCAGTGGACGTGAGTCTGAGCAAACTCCAGCAGATAGTGAAGGGCAGTAAAGCCTGGTTTACTGGCCATTCACGAGGTTGCAAACAGTCGGACACAACTTAGCAACTCAGCAACAACAACAACAAGAGATGACGGTGGCAAGGAGCTCAATTCCAAGTAAGACTGAATAGGTGAGGAGAGAGAGGGATACTTCCTTGGGCTAGAAGTCTCCTGTAGTTTCTTTATGCTGAAACTACACCGGATGATGAGAGCAAAACTAAAAAGGATACAGATGGAAATTACTACAGCAATATTCTTTTGTACTTTACAGCTTTTTGTCTCCCTATGAAAGCTTAGGTACATATCTAACTTTATGACCTTTTTTTTTTTTCTCTTTAGAAATATTTCTACAGTGTTTCAGAAGTGACACACATTTTGGAGAATCAAAATACTAAAGCAACTCAACGGTGACAGATAGACAACTAAATAATTAAGAGGACAATGACTATTAGTGATAGCTCTAAATAGTAAATTACAGTATGCATAGCTTGAATATATATACATTCATTTTTTATCTTCAAAACTGCACTATGGCTTAACTCAGGGAGTTTTACTGGCCCCGTTTTCAAGGTGATGGAACAAAGAATATAAAAAGGAAAAAGAAAAGCAAAACTTGCTTAACATATGCTGAGAACCAGGAACTCTGCCAAGTATTTTAGATAATTATTTCATTTATTCTCATTGAGTCTGTCAAAATTGGCATAATTTTTTCCACTTCTGAGAGCAATGAGTAAACTGGAGTTCTAAGAATAAACTATAAAAGTTCAAAGCTAATCAGAAGACATCTTTTTCCCCCACTACATGAAGCAGAGATACTTAACTTATCTACCCTTAGAGGATATAGTTTCTGGAATGATCACTAGATCACACAAGTCCCAGACTACCAGTCTTACAAGGATAAACAGTGACATATTTATACCTTAAATGGGTCCACATATGTGAACCTTATATGTCAGATGATGACACATATAAGACAAGCCACACTAGCTGCTGAGTAGCAACACTAATTCAATTGCAGGTGTAGTATAGATCTAACAACAGAAAAATCTAGCAAGATCCAGACAAAGTATTTTATTGTCTCTAAAAGTTGTGTGAAACATTATTTAGAAGAGTATAAAACATTTTAATTGAAATTTCTGAGTTCAGGTTTTGAGAAGCAGCATCTCAGCCTGGTGGTGATGGTGGTGGTGGTGGTATAATTGTTAAGTCATGTCCGACTCTTGTGACCCCATGGACTGTAGCCCACCAGGCTCCTCTGTCCAAGGGATTTCCCAGGCAAGAATACTGGAGTGGGTTGTCTCCTTCTCCTCTAGGGCTTGTCTTTCTATAATTTGATAGAGGAATCAAGCATATCTCTTCTACATCTTAGCCAAAAAAAAAAAAACAAACACACAAACAAAAAAACAAAGTTTCATCCTTAGCTGCTTCAAACACATGGATGTAATACCTCAGTTTTAAAGACCAGAACTTAATATTTATTTTCCTAGTGGCTTTATTCTTGTATCTTAAAGTAGGTAGTTTGAACCTATGAGTGAGAATCATTTATGTCCATAAAAGTAACAGTATTTAATTGCTAGACAAGTATAGAAATCTGTATGAATAATTGAAGCCAAGGGACCTAGCTTTCAGGCTTCAAGCTTGGACTGCTTGAGTCTGAATCTTTGTCTCAATAATGTATGGCTAATTACCATGTGCAAGTTTACTAATCTCTGTCTGTGCTACCTCTTCATTAAAATGGGGTTATAAATTGTACCAAGTTGTTGCGGGGCTTATAGAGATGATATAATGATATAAATTGCTTAAGATAGGGCTTCACTCATACACAACATTCAATAAATGTTCACTATCATTATTTTTAATATTACCAAATATCAAAATAAAACTAATATTCTGATAGACACAGAATCACAGAGTCCCATGCAGTCACATTCTAACTAACCTAATTCAGCATTTGGACATTGCTACCTCACCATCTGGTTTTACTTAATACTTCCCTCAATGTGTTCCTCATCACCTCCAAAAATAGTGCAATAGATATTTTAGTGTTAAGTTCTAAGAGGCTTTTTCCTCATACTGAGCCCTAAACTGTTTTCCTATAATTTGGATGCATACAGCTGGGTTCTGACTTCTGAGAATATATAGAGTAAGTCTAATCCCATTTATACAAGAAAACTTTTCAAATAGTTAAAAACAGACAGCCAGTTCTTTTTGAGATTTCATTACTTTAGACTGAATACTTTTCACTCCTTGTATTTTCCTTCCAACTGACAAGTGTATTTTGACTTCTTCAATTGCTGCTCTTTATCATTCTAGAAGATTTTATGCCATTATATTAAAGAGAGAGCCGAGTATAGAGCAAGGCTCTGAAGGCTCACTTCACATTAGAATATCTGGAGGACCTTAACAATACCAAAACAAGTGTTCCGTATCTAGAGATTCTGATTTAATTATTTCGAGATGTAACCAGATTGGAAAAAATTATTGGTACAGAAGAAAGAGCAGAGTTTATATTTAGAAACATCTCAAGTTTGTGTGACACTTTGAACAATTACTGTCTGAGTCTTATATCCCTTTGTTAATCAGCAAATACTACTAAATGATTACTATGGGTCAGGCATTGTGTTAAACAGAGGAAATAACACAGAAATAAGACATACTTGCTGCTTTCTAGTGGCTAGATATTAATAACCAGTGTCACAAATGAAAATGTATTATACATTTAGATGAGTAATATAAAAAGGATCACAGTTCTCTGAGACTCAGTGAAAACAAGTTTGGCTTAGTCTGCCCTATAGAGGGAAAAGAATTTGTCTTAAGTTCAGAAATAAAATGGCATTTTAGCCAGGGAAACAAAACAAAAACTTCTGTGATTGAGTCATGGAGGTTTATAAGAAGTTAAAGCAAGCAAAGAAACAAACAAAAAAAAATTCCTCTCTTTCTTATCAAGAAATAAATGGAAAAAAAAAAAAAGAAAACAAATTTCCCTAACTTCCTCATTGAAAGTAACCACTTTTTATTTCTTTAAAAACTTGAAATTTTCAGTGGTGGAGGGTTTGCCTGGATTTGATAGAGACATATTTGAGGTGAAACATGATAAAGTGGGCAGTTTTGTTTCTCTCCTGCAGAAAATTTCCAAATGCAAACCTCAGAGTAGAAATCAGTGGTGGAGGCCAGGGCAGGTGCGTTAGAACAGCAGCTTTTGGCTGGAACATCACCTTGCTTGCTGGCCTCTGACCTTTAGGGGAAAATGAGATGATGACAAATATCTCTTCTGCAAAAAGGTGTCCTCCATACTAAAGAAATTAGTCACAACACTGAGAAAAGTTGGACATTAGTTATTAGTTATTTTGGCCTGAATTTGGGAGAATAAGATTGTTAAAGTCATAAAGGTTTAAAACAAATGCCTCACAAACTTTAAAATGCATGTATTTTGGCCACCTGATGCAAAGAGCTGACTCATTGGAAAAGACCCTGATGCTGGAAAAGATCAAAGACAAGAGGAGAAGGGGTGGGAAACAGAGATGAGATGACTGGGTGGTGTCACTAACTCAATGGACATGAGTTTGAGCAAACTCCGGGAGACTCTGAAGGACAGGAAAGCCTGGTGTGCTGCAGTCCACAGGGTCACAAAGAGTCAGACTGAGCAAGTGAACAACATCTTGTTAAAAGAAGATTCTGATTTAATAGTTCTGGGCTGGGGTGGTGCTTGAGAGTCTGCATTTCTAAAAGATTTCAGATAAAATCAGTGGATCATACTTTGAGTACAAAGGATGTAGCCACTGAGTATCCTACTTTCTTTGCCTATCATAAAGTAATTGTGATGATGTAATTGTATACATTTATATATTATGTATACAATGTAATTGTATAAATGTATACAATTATATATTATGTATACAATGTATAATATAAATTGTAATTGTATGATGTACTTGTCATAAATGTCAATTACAAGAATAAACTAGTTTCTGCCTGGGTTTAACCTGAATGTCTTTCCTGAAAATCTTGAAAGTATTAACACTTGAATCTATCTTCTCTAAAGTTGAAATACTTTCCCAGAGTAGAAACCCCACATGCCCCTTTCACTTTAGTAATACGTTTATTGGTTCAATAGTAATACTACCATCCTAGGGATATCAAACCACTGTAAGGTTTCTAGACACATTTTATGCCTACCATCTTGTTGCCAGTCTTGATCACTGACTGAATATGCTTATCATACCACTGATTGCCTGTTACTCAATGCACTCTGAAAACGTCATTGATTAATGTGTCTAAAGGATCAAATTACTTAGCCAAAAAATCAATATTGCATTCTTAATATTCCACAGAAAGACTGCTTGCTCCTCAACTCTGAAGAGGAGACTACAGAAATTATATTTCTGTATCTGAAGTGTGTGTGATAAACACATAAGTGAGAATATTAGTTTTATCTGAAGCTCATATAATAATAGTCTCTCTTAGTAGAATAGAATTCCCAATTCTTTTGCAGGAAATATTCTTCTAGGGGATAGAAGTTCTTAAATTTAATCTGGAAATTAAGAAGGCAAACAGGCTTTGTAGAATGAGTAGAAATGTAATCACAGACTATTTGGACCAGAATTTCTTTACAGAGTATCTAGTTGGCATCCATACTTTGTAGTTCATATATGAAGGTAACAGAAGGTAAAATCATTTCTATGACTTAGCCAACTTATTAGGTGACAGAGCTGGTACTACCATCAGTTATAGACTAACAGTTCTGGTGACAAGTAATCCATAAACCAGAGTTCTGTTCATAGGTGTGTACAAAGTCACTGAACTTTTGCAGTCTTCTTTTTCTCATCGGTAATTTGAACATTAATTTCTTTAAGATCCAATTTAATGTGAAGATGCTCTGAATTAATGAAAACCAATATTTTAAAAATACATAGAACTTTTTGTGCTTACTTATTTTTACTTTTGGATATACACCATAAAATCTGAACATATAATTTTGAAGAGTAACAGAAGGCTAACATGAGTTAGTAGGGTAAGTGAACTATTAATACCTGAACATGACTAGATTAATTTTCAATTTCATAATTTAATGGTTCAGTTGAAAATAACAATTTTAATGTTATCATAAATGTTGGCAAATATCATCAGAGATAATAAATAGTAAATTTATAACAAATAAAAAATAAAATTTACCTGAAATATTTCAATTCAAATTGATAAAATCAGAAGCCCCTGTCTCATACATTTTACACATTTAAAACAAAAAGCTGTGCAAAAAATTGTGAGATATACAACAGCTATAATAAATGATGATATATCTTTAGATTTCTTTTGCCTTTTTAATACACTATGGTTATGTTTACATTCATATAAACTTTGTGTGTCCTTGTGTGTGTGTATAGGAGGCATCTGTTTTTATTAAATTAAAACAATAAATATTTCATACAAATAAAAATATTAAAGAATTTCCTAAGCCATCAAAAATACATTCTACCCATATAAATCATTTAGGCAACAAAAGGGGGCACAAAGAATCTACTTTCTCCTGGATACTCTGTATAGGTAAGAAATGTTCAGAAGGTTCTTCAGTGAGGTGTAAAGGCTTAAGAAAATTAGTATTACCCAGTGTAAATCCCTAGGCATGCAAACTGTCTAAATGAGAAAAATAGACATTGGATTGCCTCTTCAGTCTACACTGGGGAAGAACAGGTCTTCTTGGAGCCATAAAAACAATATGTATCTAGTTACCATCCCAGAAATGAGTCAGGGACTATTAACCAAGGAGCATGTCTGGAACTTTTTTAAAAAACATCTCCAAGTTTGTAATTTCGTATATAACTTTCTGTTTTCCTGTTTAAAAAAATGGTCTGAGTTTTTGGATCTCATAGACATCAAGGAAAAAACTGAAGAGATGCTTTCTCTATGTAGACATATACAGAGAAAAACCCATAAAGGATATGTTGGTGGTGAGACTATAAAGTGGATGAACTACTTGTCTATTCTGGAGAAGGAAACAGCAATCCACTCCAGTATTTCTTCCTGGAAAATCTCATGGACAGAGACACAACTTAGCGACTGAACAACAACTTAACCTATCCAGACTCACTAGAGAATCTCCATACTCCACTCCACATTAGACCAACAGAGGATCCTTAAAAATAAAGTATATCCTTTCTAATCCCTCTGGAGTAAACAGTTCAAACTTGATCAGTTGGAGATAATGATAAAAGCATTTTGCGAGGAGAGCAGTACAGGAACCCCTACCACTGTCTGATTTTGATGGTATCATTCATTAGATAAAAGTCCAATTTGAAAAGAAACCCGATAGTCAGCCTTTGCATATTTGCATAGTGAAGACAATTTACAAAACCATACAAAGTGCAAAGATGAAAGCTATGTCAGTGCCTGTAAGGCTTTGTTGTTTTCACTGCTTTATTGTTGCTTCTCTGTTGTTGTGACACTAAGAATTATGATCATCAAAGGAGGTGACCTAATCAGGAGGAAAGACCTCTGCTTGCTAGGTAGAGGCAGCAACCAGCTGTAAAAGCAAGGGTCATGGAGAGATACATAATTTATGTGGAGGGTGCTTGCGGTTTGATAATCATCTCCTTTTTCCAGGTTGGTCACCATCTGCTCTCACTCATCAGTTAGTTCCTCTTCTCAAAACACTCCATCAGAGGATTATTTATCAAAACACTTGAAGAATCTGGATGAAGTCTGTAGGGTGTATTTTGTGTACAGATTTAAAAGAGAGTGCTATTTTAATCAGTGGAGGATCTTCAGTGACTGTGATTCCCCATGGGATTCCAAGTGAAGAGGAAGTCATTCTCCATGTATTTTTCTCTGTGCCTGCCATCTTGACAATCAGATTGCTATCCTTGGTCCACCTGAGTGTGTTTATGTGTTTGTGTCTACAGACCACTCACTGTCTCTTAAATTTTTAGTATTACTTACATAATACTTGGCAGTATAGTTATAATAGAATTTTGTGGGGAGTAGAGCATAATAACTTCCCTGGTGGCCCAATGATCAAGAATCCACCTTCACTAGAAAGAAGCGCATCTATGCCTCAACTGGAGAAGGCCAGTGAACCACAACAAAGACCCAGTTTAGCCACACAAAAATAAGAACAGAGTACATAGGATGAAAATAACATTACACAGTAGAAAACAATTGTTTTGGAATGTTTGGGCCGCCATAATTCTCGGTGGCTAATAAACAACAAATGTATATTTCTTAAGTTCTGGAGGCTGGGAATTCTAAGATCAAGGACCTGCAGATTTGATAGTGAGTCCACTTCCTGGTTCTCTCTCCATCCCCAAATGGTAGAAAGGGCAAGGGAACTCTCTGGGGTCTCTTTTATAAGGACACTAATCCTCTGATAAGTGCTCCACTATCATGGCCTAATCACCTCCCAAAGGCCTTGCATTTAAAAACAATCCCCTTGAGGGCTGGGATTTCAACATATGAATTTTGGGGAGACACACTCAGTGTAAAGCACTATTACTAACATTTATATCAGATTTCTCCTTTAAGCTTCATCCATGATTATTTTTAAAATAAAATAATCTATATATACAATGTTGTGTTTTGTCTTTATTTTACTTTAACACAAGCTAAATATTTATTAGGTGAAATACCAAAAAGATAAATTATTTAAAAAAATACTTAAGTTTGGGTTTATATTAAAATGTAAAACTGTGTGCAGGTGCCACTGAAAATATAATGAAAACATAAGCTATTATCTAAGACATTTGAAGCACACAGAAACAATAATGATTGTTATAAAGAATATTATACAAAATCAAGAATAAGACAAACTTGGGACTTCCAAGTTAAGATGTAGGTTCAATCCTTGGTCAGGGAACTAAGATTCCACATGTCACTGGGCAACTAAACCCATGTACTGCAACTCCAGAGCCCATACACCACAGATAGAGAAGCCTGCACGCCACAAGGAAGATCCCGCGCTCTGCAAGTAAGACTTGACACAGCCAAAAATAAATAAAGGAATAAAAATTAAAAAAAAAAAAAGACAAATGGATCAAGTTTTTCTCTCTTTCTTAAGTAAGAAGTACACTATGCTCTACTAAATGCTAGGCAGACATCTGAGTGTCTTACATATACCAATGCTTTTATTCCCCAATGATTTTGTTTTTGTTTATGGTTTTGTTTCCAAGTTTAAGTGCTATTTTGCCGATAAGAGTTTTGAGGCACAGAGACATTAAGTAACTTTCCTGAGGTCACTCAACTAGGAAGAGTAGAGTCAGTGCTCAAACCCAGAAAACCCAATTCTGGGCCCTGTGTTTTCCTCACTGCTCATTACACCACAGTCTGTGATGCACGGTATGACAAATGACATACAAATGTGTTCATTAAATCTCTATTGACCTTTCACATGTCTGAGATTTCTTACAATGTGAGATACCAATAATATACAAGTCTCAGTTCAGTTCAGATTAGTCGTTTCACCATGTCGAACTCTTTGTGACACCATGAATCACAGCACACGAGGCCTCCCTGTCCATCACCAACTCACAAAGTACATACAAACTCATGTCCATCGAGTTAGTGATGCCATCCAGTCATCTCATCCTCTGTCGTCCCCTTCTCCTCCTGCCCCTAACCCCTCCCAGCATCAGGGTCTTTTCCAATGAGCCAGCTCTTCACATGAGGTCGCAAAGTACTGGAGTTTCATCTTCAGCATCAATTCTTCCAATAAACACTCAGCACTGATCTCCTTTAGGATGGACTAGTTGGATCTCCTTGCAGTCCAAGGGACTCTCAAGAGTCTTCTCCAACACCACAGTTCAAAAGCATCAATTCTTCAGCACTCAGCTTTCTTCACAGTTCAACTCTTACATC
>SJYC01057855.1:0-23959 GCA_006408675.1 Madoqua kirkii
CCGGGAAGCAGCATTGTGTCCTCATAAGTCATAGGGCACTCTTGGACATATCCTGAGGGGCCCGGGAAGCAGCCTTTTATCGTCCTAATCCATAGGGCACTGGTGGCTGTATTCTGAGAGGCCGAGGAAGTAGCATTCCATTCTGATAATTTGTAGGGTACTCAGGGATGTATCCTGAGGAGCACAGGAAGGAGCATTCCATCCTCATAATTTTTAGGGCCATGGGGAGCATATCTCAAGGGGCCCGCAAAGAGCATACCTTCCTCATATTTCGCATCACACTCAGGGCATATCCAGAAGGGCCCGGGAAGCAGCATTCCATCCTCATAATTGGTAGGGCATTTGAGGATGTATCCTGATGGTCCCAGCATTGCATCCTGATAATTCATAGGGCACTCGGGGGCATATCCCAAGGGTCCCGCGAAGCAAAATTCCATCCTCATAATTTGTAGGGCACTCGGGGCCATATCCCGAGGGCCTCGGGAAGCAGCATTCTCTCCTTATAATTCACAGCGCCATGGGGGGCATTTCCCAAAGGGCCCGGGAAGCAGCCTTCTGTCCTCATAATTCATAGGGCACTCGGGGGTGTATTCCGAGGGGCCTGGGAAGCAGCCTTTTATCCTCCTAATGCCTAGGGCACTCGGGGCCATAGCCCAAGAAGCCGGGGGAGAAGCATTCCATTCTCATAGTTCATGGGGCCTTGTGGGACATATTTTGAGGGGCCTGGGAAGCAGCATTCAGTCCTGCTAATTGCTAGGCCACTCTGGGGCATATGCTGAGGGGCCTGGGACACAGCATTTCTTCCTCACAATTCATGGGGCACTCAGGGGCATATTTCGAAGTGCCCATGAAGCATTATTCCTTTGTACAGATTCATAGGGCATTCGGGGGCATATTCTGAGGGTCCCAGGAAGCAGATTTTCATCCTCATTTTCCTAGGGCCATCAGGAGCATATCCCACCGTGCCCAGTAAGTAGCTATCCATCCTCATAATTCGTAGGGCACTCAGGGGCACATCCCAGTCCCCGGAAAGCAGCATTGCGTCCTCAAAATTCGTAGGGTAAACGGGGGCATAATCCAAGGGACCCCGAAGCATTATCCCGTCCTCATAACTCATAAGGCACACTTGGACATATCCTGAGGGCCCTGAGAAGCAGCCTTTTATCCTCCTAATGCATAGGGCGCTTGGGGCCATACTCCGAGAGGGCCGGGAAGCATCATTCCATCCTCATAATTCGCAGGGCACTCAGGGATGTATCCTGAGGAGCACAGGAAGGAGCATTCCATCCTCATAATTTGTAGGGCCATAGTGGGCATATCTTGAGGGGCCGGAAAACAGCATTCTGCCCCTGTAATACATAGGGCAATGGGGGGAGTATCCCGAGGATCCTGGGAAGCAGCGTTCCACTTTCATAATTCGAATGGTCATGGGTGCATATCTGGAGAAGCCCAGGAAGCAGCATTTCGTCCTCATAATTCTAGGGCACTCAGGGACGAATCCCGAGGAGCACAGGCTGCAGCATTCCATTCTAACAATTTGGTGGGCCATGGGGAGCATATCCTGAGGGGCCCGGGAAAAGCCTTCCATCGTCAAAATTCCCAGCACTCTCGAGGCATATCCCGAAGGGCCCGTGAAGCAGCATTCAATCCTCATCATTCACAGGGGATTTAGGGGCGTATCCCAATGTGCCGAAAAGCAGAATTCAGTCCTAATAATTTGTAGGGCCATAGGGGAGTTATCCGAAGTGGCCCGGGAAGCAACATTCCATCCTCATAATTAGTGGAACACTCGTGACTGTATCCTGAGGGGACCAGGGCTCAGCATTTCCTTCTCTTAATACGTAGGGAACTTGGGGGTGTATCCCGAGCAGCCCGAGAAGCAGCATTCCGTCCTCAAAAATCTTAGGTTCATGGGGGGGAATCCAGAGTGGCCCAGGAAGCAGCATTCTGTCCTTATGATTCAGAGCGCACTCTGGGCATATCCCAAAGGGCCCAGGAAGCAGCATTCCCTTTTGTAATTCGTAGAGCACTAGGGAGCATATACCAAGTGGATGGGGAAGTATCATTCCATTCTCATAAGTCATAGGGAACTGGCCGGGGGTGCATCCTGAGGAACCTGGAAAGAAGCATTCTGTCCTCATAGCCCATGGGTCACTCGGGGACAAATTTTGAGAAGCCTGGGAAGCAGCATTCCAACCTCATATTTCATAAAGCACACATGGGCATAATTTGAACGGCCTGCGAAGCAACAGTCCATCCTCATAATTCCTAGGACACTCAGGGCCATATGTCAAAGGTCCCGGGAGCAGAATTATGTCATCATAATTCATAGGGCCATGGGTGGCATTTCCAGAAGGGCCTGGCTAACAGCATTCTATATTCTTAATTCATAGAGAACTCTGGGCCTATCTTCAGTGTCCATGGAAGCAGCATTCCTTCCTCATAATTCACATAGCCAATTGGGGCGTATCTCAAGTGGCTCATGAAAAAGCATTCTGTCCTCATAATTTGTAGGGCGATGGGATTGGGCATATCTTGAGGGACCTGGAAAGAGCATTCTGCCCCTGTAATGCATAGGGCGACATGAGGAGTATCCCGAGTGTCCCAGGAAGGAGCATTCCATCCTCATAGTTCGAAAGGCACTTGGGGGTGTATCCTGAGGGACGAGGGAAGCAGCATTCCCTCCTATAACTCGTAGAGCACTAGGGAGCGTATCCCGAGGGGATAAGGAAGTAGAATTGTGTTCTCATGATCCGTAGGGAACTCGGAGTCTTGTCCTGATGGGCCCGGGAAGCAGAATTGTCACCTAATATTTCATAGGGCGCTGGGCGGGTTATCCGGAGGGCCCCGGGAAGCAGCATTTTGTCCTCAATACCTGGGGGGCACTCTGGGACATATGTCATGAAGCCCAGGAAGCAGCAATCCGTCCTCATAATTCGAAGGGCACTTCCAGGTGTATCCAGTTTGGCCCGTGTAGCAGCATCCAGTCCTCATAATTGGTAGGGCACTCGAGGGTGTATCCTGAGAAGCATGGGAAGCAACATTCCGTCCTCATAATTGGGAGGGCATTCGAGGACATATCCTGATGGCCCGGGAAGCAGCATTGCATCCTCATAAGCCGTAGGGCACTCAGAGGCATATCCCAAGGGGTTTCGATGCAGAATTCTGTCCTCATAATTCATAGGGCACTCTTGGACATATCCCGAGGGGCCCCGGAATCAGCATTCTGTCCTCATAATTCATCCCGCCATGGGGGTCATTTCCCCAGAGCCCCGGAAAGCAGCATTCCGACCTCGTATTTCGTAGGGCAATCGGATGTGTTTTCCCCCGGGACCGGGAAACAGATTTTTATCCTCCAAATGCGTAGGGAACTCAGGGATGTATCCCGAGGAGGACAGGAAGCAGCATTCCATCCTCATAATTTGGAGGACCATGGTGGGCATATCCTGAGGGGCCGGGAAACAGCATTCTGCTCCTGTAATACATAGGACGATGGGGGGAGTACCCTGAGGGTCCCGCGAAGCAGCATTCCATTTTCATAATTTGAACGGCCATCAGGGCATATCTCGAGAAGCCCAGGAAGCATCATTCCATCCTCATAATTCAGAGGGCACTCAGGGACAAATTCCGAGGAGCACAGGAAGCCGCATTCCATCCTGATAATTTGTAGGGCCATAAGGAGCATATTCTGAGGGGCCCGGAAAAAGCATTCTGTCCTCATAATTCACAGCACACTCGGGGCATATCCAGAAGGGCCCGTGAAGCAGCACTTCATCCTCTAATTCATAGACCGTTCAGGGGCGTATCCTGAGGGGTCCGAAAAGCAGCATTTGGTCCTAATAAGTCATAGGGCAATATGGGGATTATCCTGAGTGGCCTGGGAAGCAGCATTGTGTCCTAATATTTCATAGAAGTATGGGGGTTGAATCCCGGGGCTCCATAGAAGCAGCCTTCCGTACTCATATTTCCCAGGGCGCTCGGGGCATATCCCAAAGGCCCTAAAGAAATTTTCTGTTTTCGAAATCCGTAGGGTCATGGGTGAAGTATCCCCAGAGGCCGGGCAATCAACATTCCATCCTCATACTTCATAGCACACTCAGGGACGTATCTCGAGGTGCCAAGGAAGCAGCATTCCATCCTCATAATTTGTAGGACCATGAGGAGCATATCCCGATGGGCCCAGAAAAACCATTCCTTCCTCATAATTCTCAGCACATTCCGGGCATATCTGGAAGGGCCTGGGAAGCAGCATTCTGTCCTCATAATTGATAGGGCACTCGAGGGTAGATTCCGAGTGGCACAGGAAGCAGCATTCCGTCCGCATAATTCCAGGGACCCTCGGGGGCATATCCCAAAGGCTTGAAAGAAGATTTCCTTTCTCAAAAATCATAGGATCATGGGGGAAGTATCCCCAGAGGTCCAGGAAGCAATACATAGGACACTCAGGGACGTATCTAGACGTGCCAGGGAAGCAGCATTCCATCCTCATAATTTGTAGGGCCATGGAAAGCATATTACGAGAGGCCCGGAAAAAGCATTCCTTCCTCATAATTCTCAGAACATTCCGGCCATATCCAGAAGGGCCCGGGAAGCAGTATTCTGTCCGCATAATTCGTAGTGCACTCTGGGGTGTATTCCGAGTGGCCCGGGAAGCAGCATTCGGTCCTCATGATTCAGAGCGTACTTCGGGCATATCCACAAGGGCCCAGGAAGCACCATTCCCTCCTATAATTCGTAGAGCATTAGCGAGCGATTCCCCAGGAGAGTGTCCATGGAAGCAGCATTCCTTCCTCATAATTCACATAGCCAATTGGGGCGTATCTCAAGTGGCTCATGAAAAAGCATTCTGTCCTCATAATTTGTAGGGCAATGGGATTGGGCATATCTTGAGGGACCTGGAAAGAGCATTCTGCCCCTGTAATGCATAGGGCGACATGAGGAGTATCCCGAGTGTCCCAGGAAGGAGCATTCCATCCTCATAGTTCGAAAGGCACTTGGGGGTGTATCCTGAGGGACGAGGGAAGCAGCATTCCCTCCTATAACTCGTAGAGCACTAGGGAGCGTATCCCGAGGGGATAAGGAAGTAGAATTGTGTTCTCATGATCCGTAGGGAACTCGGAGTCTTGTCCTGATGGGCCCGGGAAGCAGAATTGTCACCTAATATTTCATAGGGCGCTGGGCGGGTTATCCGGAGGGCCCCGGGAAGCAGCATTTTGTCCTCAATACCTGGGGGGCACTCTGGGACATATGTCATGAAGCCCAGGAAGCAGCAATCCGTCCTCATAATTCGAAGGGCACTTCCAGGTGTATCCAGTTTGGCCCGTGTAGCAGCATCCAGTCCTCATAATTGGTAGGGCACTCGAGGGTGTATCCTGAGAAGCATGGGAAGCAACATTCCGTCCTCATAATTGGGAGGGCATTCGAGGACATATCCTGATGGCCCGGGAAGCAGCATTGCATCCTCATAAGCCGTAGGGCACTCAGAGGCATATCCCAAGGGGTTTCGATGCAGAATTCTGTCCTCATAATTCATAGGGCACTCTTGGACATATCCCGAGGGGCCCCGGAATCAGCATTCTGTCCTCATAATTCATCCCGCCATGGGGGTCATTTCCCCAGAGCCCCGGAAAGCAGCATTCCGACCTCGTATTTCGTAGGGCAATCGGATGTGTTTTCCCCCGGGACCGGGAAACAGATTTTTATCCTCCAAATGCGTAGGGAACTCAGGGATGTATCCCGAGGAGGACAGGAAGCAGCATTCCATCCTCATAATTTGGAGGACCATGGTGGGCATATCCTGAGGGGCCGGGAAACAGCATTCTGCTCCTGTAATACATAGGACGATGGGGGGAGTACCCTGAGGGTCCCGCGAAGCAGCATTCCATTTTCATAATTTGAACGGCCATCAGGGCATATCTCGAGAAGCCCAGGAAGCATCATTCCATCCTCATAATTCAGAGGGCACTCAGGGACAAATTCCGAGGAGCACAGGAAGCCGCATTCCATCCTGATAATTTGTAGGGCCATAAGGAGCATATTCTGAGGGGCCCGGAAAAAGCATTCTGTCCTCATAATTCACAGCACACTCGGGGCATATCCAGAAGGGCCCGTGAAGCAGCACTTCATCCTCTAATTCATAGACCGTTCAGGGGCGTATCCTGAGGGGTCCGAAAAGCAGCATTTGGTCCTAATAAGTCATAGGGCAATATGGGGATTATCCTGAGTGGCCTGGGAAGCAGCATTGTGTCCTAATATTTCATAGAAGTATGGGGGTTGAATCCCGGGGCACCATAGAAGCAGCCTTCCGTACTCATATTTCCCAGGGCGCTCGGGGCATATCCCAAAGGCCCTAAAGAAATTTTCTGTTTTCGAAAACCGTAGGGTCATGGGTGAAGTATCCCCAGAGGCCGGGCAATCAACATTCCATCCTCATACTTCATAGCACACTCAGGGACGTATCTCGAGGTGCCAAGGAAGCAGCATTCCATCCTCATAATTTGTAGGACCATGAGGAGCATATCCCGATGGGCCCAGAAAAACCATTCCTTCCTCATAATTCTCAGCACATTCCGGGCATATCTGGAAGGGCCTGGGAAGCAGCATTCTGTCCTCATAATTGATAGGGCACTCGAGGGTAGATTCCGAGTGGCACAGGAAGCAGCATTCCGTCCGCATAATTCCAGGGACCCTCGGGGGCATATCCCAAAGGCTTGAAAGAAGATTTCCTTTCTCAAAAATCATAGGATCATGGGGGAATTATCCCCAGAGGTCCAGGAAGCAATACATAGGACACTCAGGGACGTATCTAGACGTGCCAGGGAAGCAGCATTCCATCCTCATAATTTGTAGGGCCATGGAAAGCATATTACGAGAGGCCCGGAAAAAGCATTCCTTCCTCATAATTCTCAGAACATTCCGGCCATATCCAGAAGGGCCCGGGAAGCAGTATTCTGTCCGCATAATTCGTAGTGCACTCTGGGGTGTATTCCGAGTGGCCCGGGAAGCAGCATTCGGTCCTCATGATTCAGAGCGTACTTCGGGCATATCCACAAGGGCCCAGGAAGCACCATTCCCTCCTATAATTCGTAGAGCATTAGCGAGCGATTCCCCAGGAGATGGGAAAGTAGCATTCTCTTCTCATAACTCATAGGGCACTGGTGGTGGGGGTGTATCCTGAGGAACATGGAAAGAAGCATTCTGTCCTCATAACACGTAGGGCACTCGGGGACATATTTCGAGAAGCCTGGGAAGCAAAATTCCATCCTGATAATTCATAGGGCACTTGCAAGTGAGTTGCGAGGAGCCCAAGAAGCAGCATTCCATCCTCATAATTCCTAGGACACTCGGGGACATATCCCGAGGGTCTTGGGAAGCAGCATTCTTTCCTAATAATTCATAGGGCACTCGGGGGTTATTCCCAGAAGCTGGGAAAGCAGCATCCCATCCTCATAATTCATAGGGCACTCAGGGGCCTATCACGACGGGCCCGAAAAGCAGTATTCAGTCCTTATAATTCATAGGGCCATAGGGAGAGTATCCCTAGTGGCCCTGGAAGCAGCATTCCATGCTCATAATTAGTGGAACACTCAAGGCTGTATCCTGAGGAAACCAGGGAGCAGCATTTGCCCCTCTTAATACGTAGGGAACTTGGGGGCGTATCCCGAGCAGCCCGAGAAGCAGCATTCCATCCTCAAAAATCCTAGGGTCATGGGGGGAGTATGCCGAGTGGCCTGGGAAGCAGAATTCCACCCTGATAATTCGTAGAAATATGGGGGCTGTATTCCGAGTGCCCAAGAAGCAGCCTTCCTTCCTCATAAATTCTAGGGCACTTAGGGGCATATTCCTAGAAGCCCAGGAAGCAGTATTCCTTCCTCATAAATCATAAGGCCATGTGAGGAGTATCCTGAGTGTCCTGGAAAGCAGTATTCTGTCCTCATAATTAGTAAAGAGGGCCTTCTCCTGATGGTCCCGGGAAACATCATTCCATCGTCATAATTCAAAGGACCATGGAGTGCTTATCCCGACAGTTCCGGGAAGCAGCATTCAGTCCTCATAATTTGTAGATTCATGGGTGGTGTTGCCTGTGTGGCCGAAGAAACAGTATTCTATCTTCCTAATTCATAGGGTCAAGAAGGGCTTCTCCTGAGGGGTCTGGGAAGCAGCATTCTGTCCACATATTTCGTTGGGCACTCATCTGTGAATCCCGAAGGTCCCGTGAAGCAGCATTACGGGCTCATAATTCGAAGTGCATTGGGAGTGTATTGCGAGTGCCAGGGAAGAAGCATTCCCTCCTGTAATTCTTAGAGCACAAGAGAGCGTATCCTGAAACTTCGGGGAAGTATCATTTTGTTCTCATAATTCGTAGGGCACTCGGAGATGTGTCCCCATGGACCCTGGATGCAGCATTCTGACCTCATAATTCATAGGGCATTTGGAAGTGTATTTCGAAGGGCACAGGAAGCAGACTTTTATCCTCCTAATGCATAGGGCATTCAGGGATGTATCCCAAGGAGCACAGGGAGCAGCATTCCTTCCTCATAATTTGTAGGGCACTCGGGGGCGTATCCCAAGAATCCCGAGAAGCAGCATTCCATCCTAATAATTCTTAGGGCCATAGGGGGAGTATCGACAGTGGTCCTGGAAGCAGCATTCCATCCTCATAACTAGTGGAACACTCAGCGTTATATCTTAAGGAGAACAGGGAGCAGCATTTTCCCCTCTTAATACATTGGGAACTTGGAGGTATATCCCCAGGGGCCTGGGAAGCAGCATTCCTTCCTCATAAATCATAGGGCAATGGGGGGTGTATCCCGAGTGGCCTGGAAAGCAGTATTCTGTTCTCATACTTCATAGAGTGAAGGGGGGTTTCTCCTGAGGGGCCTGGGAGGCACCATTCCATCCTCGTAATTTGAAAGACCATGGAGTGCTTATCCCGAAAATTCCGAGAAGCAGCATTCAGTCCTTATAATTTGTAGGGCCATGGGGAGCATATCCCGAGGGTACCAGAAAAAGCATTGTGGCCTCATAACTCATAGCACACTCCAGACATATCTGGAAGGGCCTGAAAAGCAGCATACGGTCCTAATAATTGGTAGGGCCATAGGGAGAGAATCCCCAGTGGCCCTGGAAGCAGCATTCCATCCTCATAGTTAGTGGAACACTTGGGGCTGTATCCCGAGGGAACCAAGGAGCAGCATTTCCCCCTCTCAATGGTAGGGAACTTGGGGGCATAACCCGCGGGGCCTCGGAAGCAGGATTCCGTCCTCATAATTCATAGGATCATACAAGGCTTATCTGAATGGGTCCAGGAAAGAGTATTCTGTCCTCATAATTCGTAGAGCACTCGGGGGTATATTTCAATTGGCCCGGGAAGCAGCATTCGGTCCTCATGATTCAGAGTGCACTTCGGGCGTATCTCCAAAGGCCCAGGAAGCAGCATTCCCTCCTATAATACATAGAGGACTAGGCAGCAATTTCCCAGGGGATGGGAAAGTAGCATTTCCTTCTCAATTCGTAGGGCACTGGTGGCGGGGGTGTATCCTGAGGAACCCGGAAAGAAGCATTCTGTCCTCATAACACATAGGGCACTCAGGGACAGATTTTGAGAAGCCTGGGAAGCAAAATTCCATCCTGATAATTCATAGGGCACTTGCAAGTGAGTCGCGAGGAGCCCAAGAAGCAGCATTCCACCCTCATAATTCCTAGAACACTGGAGGACATACCCCGAGGGTCTCGGGAAGCAGCATTCTTTCCTGATAATTCATAGCACCATTGGAGGGAATTTCCCAAAAGTCCCGGGAAGCAGCATTCTGTCCTCATAATTCATAGGGCACTCGGGGGTGTATACCCAGAAGCCTGGAAAGCAGCATTCCATCCTCATAATTCATAGGGCACTCAGGGGCCTATCCCGACAGGCCCGAAAAACAGCATTCGGGCTTATTAATTCATAGGGCCGTAGGGAGAGTATCCTGTGTGACCCTGGAAGCAGCTTTCCATCCTCATATATTGTGGAACATTCGGGACTCTATCCCGAGGGGACCAGGGAGCAGCATTTTCACTGCTTATTATGTAGGGAACTTGGGTGCATATCCCGAGAGGGCCAAGTACCAGCATTCCATCCTCAAAAATTCTAGGGTCATGGGGGTAGTATACCGAGTGGCCCAGGAAGCAGCTTTCCAAATTAAGAGCCAACTCCAGGCATATCGAGAAGGGATGGGGAAACATCATTCCCTCCTATAATTCATAGAGCATTAAAAAGCTTATCCCTAGGGGATGAGGAAGTAGCATTCTGTTCTCTTAATTCGTAGGACACTTGGGAGGGGGGGAGTATCCTGAGGAACCCGGTAAGAAGCATTCTGTCCTCATAACAGGTAGGGCACTAGGGCACATATTTCAAGAAGCCTGGGAAGCAGCATTCCTTCCTTAAAATTCGTAGAAATATGGGGGCCGAATCCCGAGTGTCCAGGAAGCATTCTTCCTTCCTCATAATTCCTAGGGCACTTAGGGGCGTATCCCTAGAACCCTGGGAAGTAGAATTCCTTCCTCATAAATCATAGGGCCATGGGGGGTGTATCCCGAATGGCCTGGAAAGCAGTATTCTGTCCTGATAATTCGTAGAGTAAAAGGGGGCTTCTCCTGAGGGGCCTGGAAAGCAGCATTCTGTCCTCGTATTTTGAAGGACCATGGAGAGTTTATCCCGAAAATTCTGGGAAGCAGCATTCAGTCCTCATAATTTGTAGGGCAATGGGGAGCATATCCTGAGGGTCCCGGAAAAAGCATTCTGGCCTCACAATTCATAGGACACTGAGGGACATATCTCGAGGTGTGAGGGAAGCAGCATTCCATCCTCATAATTTGTAGGGCCATGCGGAACATATCCCGAGGGGCCCAGAAAAGGCATTCCGTCCTCATAATGTGCAGCACACTTGAGGCAAATCTGGAAGGGCCCGGGAAGCAGCATTCTGTCCTCATAATTCATAGGGCACTTGGGGGTGTATCCCCAGAAGCCCAGAAAGCAGCATTCCGTTTTCATAACTCATAAGCCTCTCAGGAACATATCCCAAGAGGCCTGAAAAGCAGCATTCGGTCCTAATAATTCGTAGGGCCATAGGGAGAGAATCCCCAGTGGCCCTGGAAGCAGCATTCCATCCTCATAGTTAGGGGAACACTCGGGGCTGTATTCCCGAGGGAACCAGGGAGCAGCATTTCCTCCTCTTAATGGTAGGGAACTTGGGGGCCTATCCCGAGGGGCCTGGCATGCAGGATTCCATCCTCATAATTCATAGGATTATACAAGGTTTATCTCGATGGGTCCAGGAAAGAATATTCTGACCTCATAAATTGTAGGGCACCTGGGGGTGTATTCCGAGTGGCCCAGGAAGCAGCATTCGGTCCTCATCATTCAGAGGGCACATCCGGCATATCCCCAAGGGCCCGGGAAGCTGCATTCCCTCCTATAATTCATAGAGCACTAGGGAGTGCTTTCCCAGCGGATGGGAAAGTACCATTCCCTTCTCATAATTTGTAGGGCACTGGTGGCGGGGGTGTATCCTGAGGATCCCGGAAAGAAGCATTCTGTCCTCATAACACATAGGGCACTCAGGGACAGATTTTGAGAAGCCTGGGAAGCAAAATTCCATCCTGATAATTCATAGGGCACTTGCAAGTGAGTCGCGAGGAGCCCAAGAAGTAGAATTCCATCCTCATACTACCTAGGACACTCGGGGACATATCCCGAGGGTCTCAAGAAGCAGCATTCTTTCCTGATAATTCATAGCACCATGGGGGGGCATTTCCCAAAGGGCCCGGGAAGCAGCATTCTGTCCTCATAATTCATAGGGCACTTCGGGGTGTATTCCCAGAATCCGGGAAAGAAGCATTCCATCCTCATAATCCATAGGGCACTCAGAGTCCTATCCCGACGGGCCCGAAAAACAGCATTCGGTCTTAATAATTACTAGGGCCATAGGGAGAGTATCTTGCGTGGCCCTGGAAGCAGCATTCCATCCTCATAAATATTGGAACACTCAGGACTGTATACCGATGGTACCAGGGAGCAGCATTTCCCCTGCTTATTATGTAAGGAACTTGGGTGCATATCCCGAGAGGCCCGAGAAGCAGCATTCCAACCTCAAAAATCCTAGGGTCATGGGGGAAGTATCCTGAGTGGCCCGGGAAGCAGCTTTCCATCCTCATGATTCAGAGCCTACTCCAGGCATATCGCAAAGGGCCCGGGAAACAGCATTCCCTCCTATAATTCGTAGAGCATTATAAAGCTTATCCCGAGAAGATGAGGAAGTAGCATTCTGTTCTCATAATTCTTAGGGCACTTGCCAGGGTGTATCCTGAGGAACCCGGAAAGAAGCATTCTGTCCTCATAACACGTAGGGCACTAGGATACATATTTTGAGAAGCTGGGAAGCAGCATTCCGTCCTCAAAATTCATAGAAATATGAGGTCTGAATCCCGATTGTCTAGGAAGTAGCCTTCCTTCCTCATAATTCCTAGGGCACTTAGGGGCGTATCCCTAGAAGCCCGGGAAGCAGAATTCCTTCCTCGAAAATCATAGGGCCATGGGGGTTGTATCCCAAGTGGCCTGGAAAGCAGTATTCTGTCCTCACAATTCGTAGAAAAAAAAGCGGCTTCTCCTGAGGGTTCAGTTAAACAGAATTCAGTCCTCATAATTTGTAGGGCCATGGAGAGCATATCCTGAGGGTCCCGGAAAAATCATTCTGGCCTCATAATTCTCAGCAAACTCTGGGCACATCCGGAAGGGCCTGGAAAGCAGCATTCTGTCCTCATAATTTGTAGGGCACTCAGGGACATATCTCATGGTTCCAGGGAAGAAGTATTCTATTCTCATACTTTGTAGGGCCATGGGAAGCATATCCCAATCAGCCCGGAAAAAGCACTCCTTCCTCATAATTCTCAGCACACTCCGGAATATCAGGAAGGCCCTGGGAAGGAGCCTTCTGTCCTCATAATTCCTAGGGTGCTCAGGGGCATATATCAAAGGCCCAAAAGAAGCTTTCCTTTCTCAAAAATTGTAGGATCTTGGAGGAAGTATCCCCAGAGGCCCGGGAAGCAGCATTCCATCCTCATGATTCAGAGAGCACAATGGGCATATCCCGAAGAGCCAAGCAAGCAGCATTCCCGCTTATAATTCGTAGAGCACTAGGGAGCGTATCCCGAGGGGGTGGGGAAGTAGCATTCCTTTCTCATAATTCCTAGGGCACTGTGGGTGGGGGGATTTCCTGAGGAATTCGAAAAGAAGCATTCTGTCCTCATAACACGTAGGGCACTCGGGGATATATTTGGAGAAGCCAGGGAAGCACCATTCCATCCTCAAAATTTGTAAGGCACTCATGGGCATATCCTGAAGGGTCTGTGAAGCAACATTCCATCCTCATAATTCCTAGGGCACTTGGGGGCATATGCCAAGGGTTCCAGGAAGCAGAATTTTGTCATCATAATTCTTAGGGCCATGGGTGGCATTTCCAGAGGGGCCCGTCTAGCAGCATTCTATATTCTTAATTCATAGAGAACTCGGGGCCTATCTTCAGTGTCCCTGGAAGCAGCATTCCTTCCTCATAATTTGTATAGCCACGGGGGGCATATCTCAAGTGGCTCGTGATAAAGCATTCTGTCCTTATAATTTGTAGGGCCATGGGGGGGGGCATAACCTGAGAGACCTGGAAACAGCATTCTGCCCTTGTAATACATAGGGCGACAAGGGGAGTATCCGCAGTGTCTCGGAAAGCAGCCTTCCATCCTCATAATTTGTAGGGCTCTTGGGGGCATATCCCCAGAAGCCCGAGAAGCAGCATTCCATCCTCATAATTCATAGGGCACTCTGGGGCATATACCGAGGGGCCCGAAAAGGAGCATACCATCCTAATAATTCTTAGAGCCATAGTGGGAGTATCCTGAGTGGCCCGGAAAGCAGCATTCCATCCTTATAATTAGTAGAACACTCAGGGATATATCCCTAACGGCCCGGGAAGCAGCATTTCATCCTCATAATTCGCAGGGCACTGGGGGCATATCCCAAAGGGCCCAGGAAGCATTATTCCATCCTCATAGTTTGAAGGGCACTCGGGAGTTTATCCTGATGGACTTGGGAAGCAACATTCCCTCCTATAATTCGTAGAGCACTAGGAAGCATATCTCGAGGGGCTGGAAAATAGAACTGTGTTCTCATAATTCATAGGGCACACGGAGGCTTGTCCCCATGGGCCAGGTAAGCAGCATTGTGACCTCATAAGTTGTAAGGAACTGGAATGTTATCCTGCAGTCCCTAGGAAGCAGCATTGTGTCCTCAATACTTAGAGGGCCCTCGGGGACGTATGTCATGAAGCCCAGGATGCAGCAATGCGTCCTCATAATTCGAAAGACCATGGAGTGTTTATCCCGAAAATTCCGGGAAGCAGCATTCTATCTTCATAATTTGTAGATTCATGTATGGCGTTTCCCGTGCGGCCTGAGAAGCAGTATTCTGAATTTCTAATTTGTAGGGTCAAGGAAGGTGTATCCTGTGAAGTCCTGGAAGCAGCATTCCGTCCACATATTCCACTGAGCACTCGGCTGTGAATACCAAAGGGCCCAGGAAGCAGCATGACACCCTCATAATTTGAAATGCATTCGAGGGTGTATCCTGTATGGCCAGGGAAGCAGCATTCCCTCCTATAATTCATAGAGCAGTAGGATGTGTATTCTGAGACGATGGAGAAGTAGCAATCCGTTCTTATAATTTGTAGGGCCCTGGGGGTGCGGTATTTTGAGGAACCCAGAAAGAAGCATTCTGTCCTCATAACTCGTAGGGCACTAGGGGACATTATTCAAGAAGCATGGGAAGCAGCATTCAGTCCACATAATTCGTAGAAATATGGGTGCCGAATTCCAAGTGTCCGGGAAGCAGCCTTCCTTCCTCATAATTCCTAGGGCACTTAGGGGCGAATCCTTAGAAGCCCGGGAAGCAGCATTCCTTCCTCATAAATCATAGGGCCATGGGGGAGCATCCTGAGTGGCTTGGAAAGCAGTATTCTGTCCTCATAAGTCGTAAAGGGGTGCTTCTCTTGAGGGGCCCGAGAAGCAGCATTCCATCGTCATAATTCGAAGGACCATGGAGTGTTTATCCCCAAAATTCCGGGAAGCAGCATTCTATCTTCATAATTTGTAGATTCATGTGTGACGTTTCTCATGAAGCCTGAGAAGCTGTATTCTGAATTTCTAATTCATAGGGCCAAGAAGGGGTTATCCTGAGAAATGCGGGAAGCAGCATTCCGTCCACATATTTTGCTGGGCACTCGGCTGCAAGTCCCGAAGGGCCCGTGAAGCAGCATGACGTCCTCAAAATTTGAAATGATTTGAGGGTGTATCCCGCGTGGCCAGGGAAGCAGCATTCCCTCCCATAGTTCGTAGAGCACAAGGGGGCGTATCCTGAAAGGACGGGGAAGTAGCATTTGGTTCTCATAATTCGTAGGGCACTTGGAGATGTGTCCCGATGGATCGCGGAAGCAACATTCTGTCCTCATAACTCATAGGGCACTCGGGGACGTATGACAAGAAGCCCAGCAAGCAGCAATCCATCCTTATAATTCGAATGGCATTCGCGGGAGTATTCAGTTTAGCCCGTGTAGCAGCATTCTGTTCTCATGATTCGTAGGGCACTCAGGGACCTCGTATCTCGGGGTGCCAGGGAAGCAGCATTCCATCCTCATAATTTTAGGGCCATGGGGAGCATCTACCCAGGGGTTCAGAAACACATTCTGTCCTCACAGTTAACAGCACACTCGGGGCCTATCCGGAAGGGCCCTGGAAGCAGCATCCTGTTCTCATAATTCATAGGGCACTCGAGGGTGTATCCTCAGAAGCCCAGAAAGGAGCATTTCATCCTCATAATTCATAGGGCACTCAAGGGCCTATCCCGAGGGGCCTGAAAAGCAGCATTTGGTCCTAATAATTCGTAGGGCCATAGGCAGAGTATCCTGAGTGGCCCTGGAAGCAGCATTCCCTCCTCATCATTAGTGGAACACTTGGGGCTGTATGCCGAAGGGACCAGGGAGCAGCATTTGCCCCTCTTAATACGAAGGGAACTTGGGGGCATATCCCAAGTGGCCCGAGAAACAGCATTCCATCCTCAAAAATTCTAGGGTCATGGAGGGAGCATCCCGAGTGGACTGGGAAGCAGCATTCCATCCTCATGATTCAGAGCGTACTCCAGGCGTATCCGGAAGGACCCGGGAGGCAGCATTCCCTCCTATAATTCGTAGAGCACTATGGAGCCTATCCCGAGGGGATGTGGAAGAAGCATTCCGTTCTCATAATTCGTAGGTCACTGGGGGTGCGGGGGGCAGGGGACCCTGAGGAACCCAGAATTAAACATTCTGTCCTCATAACTTGTAGGGTACTAGGTGACATATTTCGAGAATCCCGGTAATCAGCCTTCCTTCCTCATCATTCCTAGGGCACTTAGGGACCTATCCCTAGAAACCCGGGAAGCAGTATTCCTTCGTCAAAAATCACAGGGGCATGGGAGGAGTATCCCGAGTGGCCTGGAAAGCAGTATTCTGTTCTCATAATTCATAGAGCAAAGGGGGGCTTCTCCTAAGGGGCCCGGGAAGCAGCATTCCGTCCACATATTTCGTTGGGGACTCGGCTGGGGATCTCGAAGGGCCTGTGAAGCAGCATTACGCCCTCATAATTCAAAGTGTATTGGGGGTGTATCCCGTGTGGCCCGGGAAGCAGCATTCCCTCCTATAATTCGTAGAGCACAAGGGGGTGTATCCCGAAAGGAAGGGTAAGTAGCATTTTGTTCTCATTATTCATAGGGTACTCGTAGACATGTCCCGAAGGACCCAGGAAGCAGCATTCTGACCTCATAAATGGTAGGTCACTGCAGGGTGTAATTTGATGGGCCTGGGAAGCAGCATTCTGTCCTCATAACTCGTAGGGCACTCAGGGATGTATGACAAGAAACCAGGCAAGAAGCAATCCATTCTCATAATTCAAAGGGCATTCACGGGAGTATCCAGTTTGGCCCATGTAGCAACATTCAGTGCTCAATTAGTAGGACACTCGGGGGCATATCCCGAGTGGTTCCGAAGCAGAATTCCATCCTAATAACTTGTAGGGCACTCTTGGACATATCCCGATGTGCCCAGGAAGAAGTATTCTATCCCCATAATTCATAGCATCATGGAGGGCGTTTCACCAGGTGCCCGGGAAGCAGCATTCCAGCCTCATAAGTCAAAGGGCACTCAGAGCTATATACCCAGGGGTCCAAGAAGCAGACTTTTATCCTCCTAATGCATAGGGCACTCACGGATGTATCCCGAGGAGCACAGGAAATATCATTCCATCCTCAGAATTTGTAGGACCATGGTGGACATATCCTTAGGGGCCCAGAAACAGCATTCTGCCCCTGTGATGGAGAGAGTATCATGAGGGTGCAGTGAGTAAGCATTCCATTTTCATAATTCGAACAGGCATGGGGGTATATCTCGAGAAGCTTGGGAAGCAGCGTTCTGTATTCGTAATTCAGAAGACACTCGAGGACTTATTCTGAGGAGCACAGGAAGCAGCATTCAAAGCTAATAATTTATAGGGCCATGGGGAGCATATCCCGAGGGGCCAGGAAAAAGCATTCTGGCCTCATTATTGACAGCATATCTGGAAGGGCCCGGGAAGCAGCATTCTGTCCTCATAATTCGTAGGACACTCGGGGGTGTATCCCCAGAAGCCAGGAAAGCTGCATTCCATCCTCATAATACATAGGGCACTCAGGGGCGTATCCCGAGGGTACCGAAAAGCAGCATTCAGTCCTAATATCTTGTAGGGCCATAGGGAGAGAACCTTGAGTGGCCCTCGAAGCAGACTTTTATCCTCCTACTGCATACAGCTCTCAGGGATATATTCCTAGGAGAACAGGAAGCAGCTTTCCATCCTCATAATTTGTACGACCATGGTGGGCATATCTTGAGGGCCTGGAAAGAGCATTCTGTCCCTGTAATACATAGGATGATGGGGGGAGTATCCGGAGGGTCTCTGGAAGCATCATTCCATTTTCATAATTCGAACGCCCATAGGGGCATATCTCGAAAAGCCCGGAAGCAGCATTGCATCCTCCTGATTCCGAACGCACTCTGGGTGTATCCCGAAGGGCCAGGGAATCAACATTCCCTCCTATAATTCATACAGCCCCAGGGATTGTATGACGAAAGGATGGGAAAGTAGCATTACGTTCTCATAATTCATAGGGCACTGGGGAGATGTATCCTGAGGAATCCAGAAAGAAGCATTGTGTCTTCATAACTCGTAGGTCACTAGAGGACATATTTCAAGCAGCCCGGGATGCAGCATTCCATCTTCATAATTCGTAGAAATATGGGGGCCGAATTCTGAGTGTCAGGGAAGCAGCCTTCCTACCTCATAATTCCTAGGGCACTTAGGAGTGTATCCCTAGAAGCCTGGGAAGCAGCATTCTTTTTTCATAAATCATAGGGCCATTGGTTTGCTATCCTGAGTGGCCTGGAAAGCAGTATTCTGTCCTCATAATTCATACAGTAATGGAGGGCTTATCCTGAGAGACCCGGGAAGAAGCATTCCATCCTCATAATTTGTAGATTCATGGGTTGTGTTTTCCATGTGGCCTGAGAAGCAGTATTCTGAACTCCTAATTTTTAGAGTCAAGAAGGGCTTATCCTGAGTGGTCCAGGAAGCAGCATTCCATCCACATATTTCATTGGGCACTCGGCTGCGAATCCCGAAGGGCGGGTGAAGCAGCATGACGTCCTCATAATTCAAAAAGCATTCGAGGGTGTATCCCGCATTGCCGGGGAGACAGCATTCCCTACTGTAATTCGTAGAGCACAAGGGGGCGTATCCCGAAAGGATGGGGAAGTAGCATTTTGTTCTCAAAATCCGTAGGGCACTTGGAGACGTTTTCCGATGAACCCCGGAAGCATCATTCTGACTTCATAATACTTAGGGAACTGGGGGTGGGGGCATCCTGAGGGGCCCGGGAGGCTGCATTCTGTCCTCATAACTCATAGGGCACTCGGGGACATATGACAAGAAGCCCGGCAAGCAGCAATCCTTCCTCATAATTTGAAGGGTATTCACGGGGGTATCCAGTTTAGCTTGTGTAGCAGCATTCTGTCCTCATGATTCCCAGGGCACCCAGTGACCTATCTCGAGGTGCCAGGAAAGCAGCATTTCATCCTCATAATTTGTAGGGCCATGGGGAGCATATACCTAGGAGCCCAGTAAAACCATTCCGTCCTCATAAATCGCAGCACACTTAGGGCATATCTGGAAGGGCCCAGGAAGCAGCATTCTGTCCTCATAATTCATAGGGCACTCGGGAGTGTATCCCTAGAAGCCCGGAAAGAAGCATTCCATCCTCATAATTCATAGGTCGTTCAGGGGCGTATCCCATGGGGCCAGAAAAGCAGCATTAGATCCTAATAATTCGTAGGGCCATAGCGGGAGTATCACAAGTGGCCCAGGAAGCAGCATTCCATCCTCATAATTAGTGGAACACTCGGGGCTATACCCCGAGGGGACCAGGGAACAGCAATTCCCCCTCTTAATACGTAGGGAACTTGGGGGCATATCCCAAGTGGCCAGAGAAGCAGCATTCCATCCTCAAAAATCCTAGGGTCATGGAGGGAGTATCCTGAGTGGCCTGGGAAGCAGCATTCTGTCCTCATTTTTCACAGTGCACTCCGGGCGTATCCTGAAGAGCCGGGAAGCAGCATTCCCTTCTATAATTCATAGAGCGCTAGGGAGCATATCTGGAGGGGATTGGGAAGTCGCATTCCATTCTCATAATTCATAGGGCACTGGGGGTGGAGGGGTATCCGGAGGAACCCGGAAGGAAGCATTCTGTCCTCATTACTCATGGGGCATCCGGGCACAAATTTCAAGAAGCCAGGGAAGCAGCATCCATCCTCATAATTCCTAGGGCACACAGAGCTGTATGGCAAGGGTCCTGGGAGCAGAATAATGTCATCATAATTCATAGCGCCATGGGTGCAATTTCCAGAGGGACCCGGCAAGCAGCATTCTATATTCTTAATTCATAGAGAAGTTGGGGCCTATCCTCAGTGTCATGGGAAGCAGCATTCTTTCCTCAGAATTCCTATAGCCGTGGGGGGGTGTATTTCAAGTGGCTGGTGAAAAAGCATTCTGTTCTCATAATTTGTAGGGCCATGGGTGGGGGGCATATCCTGAGGGACCTGGAAACAGCATTCTGCCCTTGTAATACACAGGGCGACAAGGTGAATTTCCAGGGGGCCCCAAAAAGCAGCATTCCATCCTAATCATTCTTAGAGCCAAAGGGGGAGTATCCTGAGTGGCCCGGAGAGTAGCATTCAATCCTCATAATTAGTAGAACACTCAGGGGCTTATCCCTAGCAGCCTGGGAAGCAGCATTTAGTCCTCATAATTCGCAGCGTACTGGGGCCGTATCCCGAAGGGCCCAGGAAGCAGCATTCCATCCTCATAGTTGGGAGAGTACTCGGGGGTTTATCCTGAAGGACCGGGGAAGCAGCATCCCCTCCTACAATTCGTACAGCACTAGGGACCATATCCGGAGGGGAAGGGCATGTAGAATTGTGTTCTCACAATTCATAGGGCACTCGGAGGCCTGTCCCGATGGGCCCGGGAAGCAGCATTGTGACCTCATAATTTGTAGGACACTGGGGGAGTTATCTTGAAAGCCCCGGGAAGCAGCTTTTTGTCCTCAATACTTGGAGGGCACTCGGGGACGTACGTCATGAAGCTCAGGAAGCAGAAATGCATCCTCATAATTCCAAGGGCACTCCCGGGAGTATACAGACTGGCCCGTGTAGCAGCATTCAGTCCTCATAATTAGTAGGGCACTCGAGGGTGTATCCTGAGAAGCACGGGAAGCAGCATTCTGCCCTAATAGTTGGTGGGGCATTCAAGGACCTATCCTGATGGGCCCGGGAAGCAGCATTTTGTCCTCATAATTCCTAGGGCACTCGGGGGCATATCCCAAGGGTCCCGCGAAACAAATTTCCATCCTCATAATTCGTAGGGTACCTGCGGGTGAATCCTGAGGAGCCCGAGAAGAAGCAGTCTATCCTCATAATTCATAGGACACTCGGGAATATATCCTGATGGCCTCGGGAAGCAGCATTCTGTCCTGATAATTCATAGCGACATGGGGGGCGTTTGCCAAAGGGCCCGGGAAGCAGCATTCCACCCTCATAATTTGTAGGGCACTCGAAGGTGTATTCCGAGGGGCCCAGGAAGCAGACTTTTATACGCCTAATTCATAGGGCACTTAGGAATGTATCCCGAGGAGCACAGGAAGCAGCATTCCATTCTCAGAATTTGTAGGACATGGTGGGCATATCCTGAGGGATCCTGAAACAGCATTCTGCCCCTGTAATGCATAGGGCGATGGGGAGAGTATTCTGAGGGTCTCGGGAATCTGTATGTCATTTTCATAATTCGAAGGGCCATGGAGGCATATCTTGAGAAGCCCGGAAAGCAGCTTTCCATTCTCATAATTCAGAGGGCACTCAGGAACATATCCTGAGACCACAGGAAGCAGTATTCTGTCCTCATAATTTTGATGGCCATGGGGAACATATTCTGAGGGTCCTGGGAAGCAATCATTTCATCCTCAAATTTCGTAGGACCATACAAGGCTTATCTCGATGGGTCCAGGAAGCAGTATTCTGTCCTCATAATTCGTAGGGCACTCGGGGGTGTATCCCGAGGAGCCTGGAAAGCAGCATTCTGTCCTCATATTTCATAGAAATATGGAGGCTGAATCCCGAGGCTCCGAGAAGAAGCCTTCCATTCTCATAATTCCTAGGGCACTCCAAAGCATATTCCGAGGGACTCAAAAAGCACCATTCTGTCCTCAAAAACGTAGGGTCATGGGGAAAGTATCCCCAGAGGCTTGAGAAGCAGCATTCCATCCTCATAATTCGCAGCACACTCGGGACATATCTGGAAGGGCCCATGAAGCAGCATTCCCTCCTCATAATTCATAGGGCACTCATGGATGTTTCCCCAGGGTCCTGAAAAGCAACATTCAGTCCTAATAATTGGTAGGGCCATAGGGGGAGTATCCAAAGTGGCCTGGGAAGAAGAATTCCATTTTTATAATTAGTGGAACACTCGAAGCTGTATCCCAAGGGGACCAGGGGGCAGCATTCCCCCCTCTTAATATGTAGGGATATTGGGGGCGTATCTCGAGCGGCCTGGGAAGCAGCATTCCATCCTGAAAAATCCTAGGGTCATGGAGAGAATATCCCGAGTGGCCCGGGAAGCAGCATTCTATCCTCATGATTCAGAGCACACTTCGCTCGTATCTCGAAGGACCTGGGAAGCAGCATTCCCTCCTATAATTCCTACAGCATTAGGGAGAATATGACAAGGGGTTGGGGAAGTAGCATTCCGTTCTCATAATTCGTAGGGCACTGGGGGAGGGGGAATCCTGAGGAACCCGGAAAGAATCATTCTGTCCTCATAATGCCTGGGGCACTCGGGGACAAATTTCGAGAAGCCTGGGAAGCAGCATCCCATCCTCATAGCTTGTAAGGCACTCATGGGCATATCTTGAAGGGTCTGTTAAGTAACATTCCATCCTCATAATTCCTAGAGCACTCAGGGCTGTATGTCGAGAATCCCGGGAGCACAATTATGTGATCATAATTCATAGGGTCATGGGTGGCATTTCCAGAGTGGCCCGGCAAGCACCATTCTATATTCTTAATTCATAGAGAACTCAGGGCCTCTCCTCAGTGTCACAGGAAACTGTATTACTTCCTCATAATTTGTATAGCCATGTGGGGGCGTAACTCAAGTGGCTCGTGAAAAAGCATTCTGTCCTCATAATTTGTAGGGCCATGGGGGGTAATATCTTGAGGGACCTGGAAACAGCATTCTGCCCTTGTAATACATAGGGAAATGGGGAGAGTATCCCGAGGGTCCCTGGAAGCAGCATCCCATCTTAACAATTTGTAGGTACTTGGGGGCGTATCCGCAGAAGCCAGAGAAGAAACATTCTGTCCTCATAATTCATAGGGCACTACGGAGCATATCCCAAAAGGCCCGAAAAGCTGCATTCCATTCTCATAATTCACAGCACACTGAGGGCATAACCTCAAGGGCCCGTGAAGCCGCACTCCATCCTTATAACTCATAGGCCATTCAGGGGTGTATCGCGAGGGGCCCTAAAAAAAGCCCTAATAATTCATAGGGCCATAAAGGGAATATCCCGAGTGGCCCGAGAAGAAGCATTGTGTCCTCATATTTCATAGAAATATGGGTGTTGAATTCCCAGGTTCTGAGAAGCAACCTTCCATCCTCACAATTCCTAGGGCACTTTGGGGCATATCCCAAAGGCCCAAAAGAAGCTTTCCATACTCAAAAATTGTAGGGTCATGGGGGAAGCATCGCCAGAGGCCCGGGAAGCAGCATTCCATCCTCATAATTCGTAGGGAACTGAGGGACGTATCTCGAGGTGCCAGGGAAGCAGCACGCCATCCTCATAATGTGTAGGGCCATGGGGAGCATATCCCAAGGGGCCCAGAAGAAGCATTCCTTCCTCATAATTCTCAGTACATTCTGGGCATATACGAATTAGCTGGGAAGCAGTATTCTGTTCTCATAATTCGTAGAGCACTCTGGGGTGTATGCCCAGAAGCCCGGAAAGCAGCATTCCATCCTCATAATTCATAGGGCACTCAGGGGCCTATCCCAAGGGGCCCGGAAAGCAGCATTCGGACCTAATAATTCATAGAGCCTTATGGAGAGTATCCCAAGTGGCACTGTAAGCAGCATTCCATTCTCATAATTAGTGGAACACTTGGGACTGTATACCAAGGGGACCAGGGAGCAGCATTTGCACCTCTTAATACGTAGGGAACTTGAAGGTGTATCCGGAGTGGCCCGAGAAGCAACATTTTATCCT